>JABGLZ010000132.1:50143-65675 GCA_014705045.1 Colletotrichum theobromicola
AAGCGCCGTCCAAAATCGAGCGCTGTCCAGCTGCACTGTGCAACTCAATGAAGCTATCCTTAGTCATGCTCATCGGAATTCACTGACATTGACGGTCATACGCCGTACCTACCCTACCTTAGTAGATACCTTACGCATCCCCACCAGCTTACCTGGACACCTTTACCTACCTTGCCTTATGTAAGCTGCCGAGTACCTGATTACCCGACACTATGGGCACGCCCCGGAACTAGCTCCGGCTCCGAGCCAGGTCTCTCCACTGACCTACCTACTTCACAGAGTAGGTACAGACAGGTAGGAAAATTGCTTCACATTGTGACCCGTCAAGACCATCTTTGCAGCGCAAGACATGTATCAACATTCACAAGACCATTTCCCCTTCCGCAACACGTATTATACCCATACATACACACTTCTGTGCTCAGGACATTACCTTAAAGAACTTCTGGCCCAGACAGCAAACTTAAGTCTGTGTACCGATGGTAGAAGAGGCTGAGACAGCGTGCTTGGGTTGGCTAGATAGATATCTTTGTATACCTCGCAGTGTGATATTGACCGTCCATTGCACGAGAAAAAATGGCCATCAATGTGACGTCTTCACGAGGGCGTTCGACATTTCACACAGAATGTGTCTAAGGTCTGCCAACGTGCTTTCCATGCCTAGAGCTCGGGCGTCGCGGCGGCTCTTCCATCGCACCGGCCGAGGGACAATTTGACATCCATGGATCCGACGGAACCTAAAGGGAAACGCATATCACGTGGCTTTGCCTAGACCCAAGTCAATTGTTGCTTCTTTACGATACCTTAGCATTTGAATGGAGAATTTGCCAGGTCGGCGTGCCTGGGATTCTCTGTTCTGCCGCCTCGACGGAGGTTTCCATGATGTTCTTGACATTGCAATTCACCGCAAGGGCCAGTGAAGCATCGAATCCGGATAGCAGACTTGCAAGCAAAGTTTTTCGGTTCAAACCGTTGTTTGTTGTTAGGAGCTCGTCCTTCAGAAAATTTTCCGCGGTCATCAGCAGGAAACGCGTTGCATGACGAATTAAATTGACCGAGCGGCTCAGCCATCGCACTCGAGACAGAAATGGGGGCAGCCCCGTGGTGATGGTACAGGGCTCAAAGTCCGGCAGCCGTTGCAGTCATCACTACGGATACGTACCTAATCAGCCCTGCCAACGTCCTCGGTACCCTGGTCTGAAGTTGCACTGGCTCCAGCAGGTTTATGCGCAGGGGATGCTGGCATCGGCCAGCGCGTCCGCCATGCTGCACTGCAGTGCGCGTACTGCCATGTCTATCTCCAATTGTATGGGGTACTCAAGCTTGCGTGCAAGCACACAGCAAGATCGGTTCTGACGGAAGCATCAGCACCATCCTGGCAGCCTCCGGGCCATTCAGATGCATGGAGGGAATTGGGGAAAGGGGGAATGGGGATAGAGAAAGGTCGTGAAACGAGACTAAGGGGTCATGTGTGAGCATGCGTCTTCTTTCTCTTAGGATTTTCCCGTGAGACCCATCATGAAGCTCGACAGGGCAGGTACAGAGGGATCGAAGTAGCAGGAGCTGCGCCGAAATATTGAAGCTGACCCAACATGATCGAGGTAATCGGGAATGCAGCGCCAATCACGCACACCACTAGTGGCTTGCAGGAGTACGAGAAGTATTTCGAGTTACAATACGAGGACACCAACTTGAAGTGTCGATTAACAAACATCGGACGAATGGGTGTTGGTTCAAGGTGAAGGCGGAGAGCGCAAGAGGCTTGATTGGATAGGTACCTTAAAACCAGACCAGCAAGTGCCCATTCAAGCATCAAGCAGAGTGCAAAAGGGGGTTTGTCTCTAGGTAGGTAGGCAAGTAGGTAGGCAAGGTAGGTCCAGTATCAATTCGAAGCAACGGAGTTCCCCGCCCTTCATGCAGCCCAGCGGAACAAACACAGGATGGAACATCTTCCAGCTTTCCATTTCAGGTAACAAGCCAGGATCGTCTTTTCCTGGATCCGAATGCAAGCGATGAAGATGTGGATGAGTAGAGTACAGCACACGTCTGTCTATGAAGTGATGAGCGGTGGCTTACGGCGGCACGACACGACTTCCTGGTGCAGATCATCTTCGGGACCTGTCGCTGTCGCCGTTGCCGTCAAAAGAGGCCCGTACGGTACGGAGTCCCTCAAGGTAAGGTAAGGTAAGGTATGGTATGGTAGTGGAGGACGGTGCAACAAGGAGCGGCGGGCCTTGGCTGCGCCTCGTAGCGCGACTGCTGCGACGTACAGAACGGGACCAGCCCCCTGGCCAAGGTTAGTGCGGCACGCTGGTTGGGCCCGAGGCGTCTTCTCCGCTCAACAGCCGACCAGGTCCTGTTTTAGAGATCGGGGGTCGTCTTGCGCGGCTGGCTTTTTGGAATGGCGTCGCGTGCGCTGATAGGGCGCCTGGGGCTATAGAGGTCGAGCTTAAGGTGTGCAAAATGAGCCAACATTATGCGCTTCCGGCGGCCTCGTATGCTGTCGATAGTTTCTGTACGTTAGGTAGGTTGCTATGCGGTGCGGTGCTCTGCCCATCCGATCTCGAGTCTGACGGAGGTAACACGTCTTTACTTTTGAATTACTTTACCCAAGGTAGGTCGGGCACCTTAGGTAAGGTAAGGTAGGTAGAGTAGCACTCCCTCCCTCAGATCCGATCCAGACCCGGCCTGCGCACTAGTGTTCCATCCGAATGTGACCTGTCGCCCTAAAACTACCTCCTCCCTTCACGTCCATATCTATCCATGGCTCGGACACCATCATGATCTTTTTTGAACTCGGGCTCCCGTCCCGTCTTCAATGACCGCGTAACCGTGACCGTGACCGTGACCGTGACGGTATGAGTATGAGGTGCAGCTGCAGACCTAACCCAAGGTGAGGTGCCTGAAGGATAAGAATATATACACGTCGGGTCCTTCCTTTCCCGTCGAGTGTTTTTATGCCGTTTCCCGATTTGAATTGGATATTGCTATGGTAGGTACCTTGCCTAGGAACTTAAGGTAGTGTAAGGTGCCGTCGCTGCTATTCAAGAGTGATCTCTCCTCCTGTCCAGGGGTCCACGTCTCATCAAATATCTAATCAGCTCGCCTCATACTGTCTGCACGTCTAACTACCTTACCTTAGGTAGTGTCGTCTAGTGCTTAGCAGCACGATCCTCTATCGCCCCCTTTGGCACCTCGCTAGGTTCGCACACAACCGTCCGCCGCTAGTCGACAGGCCGTTAAAAATACGTTTGACGCGACAAGACCAGGCCTAGTGACACCTACTACCCGACCCCAGGTAGGGTAAGTAAGGTAGCAAGATCAGCCCGTCGACGCGACGCGGTTTGGCAGTTAATTAGGCTGTAGACGCACTTCAGGTCAGTCGACTTCACTCCATGCCACCCAACCTCCACCAAGATATCTTGACTACATGTGAAGGCAGTGCAGGGGCCGGTTTGCTATAGTACACCAAGGTAGGTACATAGTACAATACCTACGTGATTCCCTGCCCCCTGACCTCCGATTTCCCTCCACTTCCTTCCCGTCGGCTCGGGTGTCCCCTGCCATCCCATCTGTCTCTTTCCAGACGGCAGACCAGACCCCTGGCCCCCAACTTCGTCTGTTCTTTCTACCAGCACCTTACCATCTTACCCAAGTTCAGGTAATTAGGTCCTGCCCCCAAATGTGAACCAACCTAGCCGTGCCTACCTTGCCTACCTTAGGTACTCCGTAGTTAGTACTGACCTGATGAGGAGGTGAGGTGGGCAAGGTAAGGAAGGTGAAGTAAGGAGTTCGAATGCACGACGCAGGCGCAGACGCAGGCGGCCCCCGTCCACTCCTCGTCTACCTACTATTAGTCCCTTCCTCCAGTGTTCCTTTTTAATATGTCGATATCCCTCCCTCCATCCCCATTTTGCCCTCCCTTCTCAATTCCCGAGCCTCATTTACCGGCTTCTTCCCTTCTACCTCGCTCTCTTCCCCGGTTGGCCCTGTTCCCTCTCGGAACCTTGCTTCTGTTCTGATCTTCGTCTTCCCGTTCTTTACCTTCTCTTCGACCCCGCCGGACGCCTCTTGTTCCTCTCTTTCCATTCTTCCCACCTGGCCTTGGCCTTTGTTTCTTGTCTCGGCCCGTCCATTTTCTTCCAGCTACCATCTCTCGGACTGTGTGCTTCTCCCCTCGCCCAGGTCGACTCGTCTATCTCTCATTCGGCTGCTCACCCTCGACGTACAACTGCCTCGCGACTGGCCACTTGAACCGTCGGTTGTTGCTTTAGACACTCTAGACACTTGTCTACTCCTTACCTCTCCATATCACCTGTCTCTATTTGTCCTCTCATCCTCTCGTACTCCTCGACTTAGACCGCCGGCTGCTGCCTCGTCATTTCTTTTCTTGGCTCCTCGAAACGTGCCCCTGCGTGTTTGGGGCTTGCCTCGCCACGTCGACGCACTCGCACGCCACCAACACCCCCAACTCTGGGCAGCTCAGCTCTGAGATTACCACTTCAGCTTCAAGACAGGCCATGAGCTGTTGTGTGACGCTGTGACGGGTCTGGTCATACACACACCAGTGTCTCATCACTTCCTACAGGCCTGGCTCTATTTCTCAGCTGTTCGAACAAACCGCCACGCTCTTGTTCTTCCATACCCTTCACAGACTTCGCCTCTACTGCTCCGTGCAATCATGAGGCGGCGTATCTGGCTTCAGGCCACGGCTTCTGTCGTTCTTCTCGGTGCTGCTCACGCGCAGCTAGACTCGTTGCCGCCATGTGGTGTAAGTCCTTTTCAACGTCATATCCAGCCCCGAAAATGCTATCTCAGATCTCGGTCGTGGTAGTGGCTGAGACTTGTCGACTGGAATGACATGACTCTCCGTTTTGTATGCTTGTATCTTTGGCTAACTCAACCCATCAGATCTCTTGCGTCAACACCGTCATTGCTAAGGGATTTGGTTGCGCATCTCAGGACAACACTTGCCTTTGCAAACAACAAGACTTTGTATTTGGCGTTCGTGACTGTGCTTCCCAGTCTTGCGGCGCCGACGTCGCTACCAAGGTGAACGATTACGTGACATCTCTCTGCGCAAGTATGATGCCCATTCGGATCTACAGAGTCAGCAACACGATTACTGACAAGATGGCATAGCTGCGACTCAGGTTCCTCCTGCGTCGACACAACCACCTGCATCCCAGCCGGCTCCTTCGCCGCCGCCACAGCCTACCACACCCGCACCGGCTCTGGCAACCTCTGAGCCAACACAGCCAGCGGCTACTGCCGGAACAAACGGTGCAGAGAAACCCGCGTCCCAATCTGTCAACTCCGCACCGACAGAAGCAACAAGCAAGGCGATCTCTGAGGTCACACAGGCTACGCTAATCTCAACTCCCGCGCTCACGACTATGGTAAATTCCTCTCTCCCCCTCCCTTTGAAGCTGCATAAAGGCCGGCACAGCTGACTGTGAATGTTCTAGTCAACGTCTACCAAGTCAACTACCAAGTCAACGACTTCCACCTCAGCAGGTTCCCAAGCCTCTCAATCCGGCTCCATCTCAGAAAGCGATTCAGGGAAGGTCTCCAGCGATGCTGCGGGCCTCTCAGTACCAGCGAAAATTGGAATTGGGGTAGGCGCGGGCGTGGGCGTCCTTGCAATCGCCCTCGCTCTCTACCTGTTAGTGAGAAGACCGCGGAACAGGACACGTTCCATGCAAATCTCGGGACCGATGCCTGGCTCTGGGAGAGATTACGGCATCGTGGGCATGACTGGCAAGAATTATTCCGAACTGGAGATGCGGTCGCGTAGATATGAGGATATGGTTCCCCGCCAGTCCCCAAGACGTATGATCTGAGTGGCTCATTTTTTTGCCCTCGACCGCTTTTTCTTCACTTGTTCTGACGGTGCACGTCACAACATGGCGGAGATGGCACCGAGACTGGCATTGGACTTGTCCAGGTCAAGTTGTCCTGGATGCCTTGACTGAAACATTGTCCGGGTTACAAGATGTTCGGTGGATGCGGCCGGAAGCACATTATGATTTATGATTGACGAATTTTTCGTTTATGGCGTAGGCGGGGTGCGGGACGGAGGCGGTGACTAACTCGCTCGCAATTATACCAAAATAGGAGTTCGATTTGCTTCGCATAGACATGCGACATCATGGCTACAGTCGAGGGATATACGGCGTAATGGTTTATACGGAAGCTTTCATTGTACATATTCTTACAATTCCAGAGAGTGGTGTCGCACGCTCTGTCAACCAATCGTCTTCAGATGTTGAGACTCGGGTTTTTGTGTCCACAGACAGTGCCTACCACGAGTAGTAAGGTCGTTGCGCAGACACTGGCCTATCAGGCAAGTGGACCCAAGGTTTCCTCCGCGCTTGTTTCGCCTCTCTCTCATTGTGCTCGCGTAGTCTCGTCTTCTCCTCCTTAAGCACGACAGAAATACCTGGAAATCACTACGTAAGCCCACATGAAGAAGAAGAAACGTCAATGAAGAGCCTAAACCGCGACTTACTAGTTGATGGTGATTGAATGATGCCAAATCTGCCTCGTCCCTTATAATCCATCGACTTGGATCTCCAGGGCCCTCTTCCCACCCAAGATTCAGCGACATAGAGCTTCGATGAATTGTCTACTGTCAAAGCTTTGCCGTCCTTGGTCTCGATCTTGATTGGATCATGCGGCTTACCCAGTCCCATGCCACGGCTGACGACGGCGAGATCTCGAGCCTCTTCGAGCTGATACTTGACCTCCCGGGCCATCTTCTTCTTCGAGTATCGCATCTGCAAGATCGCCTCATCCACACTCTTGCCCTGTACTTGGCGAGCCAGGTGCACGAGTTTCTTGACGCTGGTCTCCAGGAAGGGACTTTTATGCTGGAACTCCTTCTCTGTCTGAGAGATGCGCTCAGAGCGGCTGACGCGGCCGTTGCGGCGAACCATTTGGATAACTTTCTTCCTTTCCCATCGTAGGCGAGCACGTGGGTCAGGGTCAACTCGGTACGACATGGTTTCCGCCGTCTTCACAGAGCTTGGAACACCGGGAGCCGTCTTTCCGCTCGCGGCGACAGTATCTTGAACTTCCTCTTCAAAGATGGAATTGGAAAGCGTAGCCTGCTGCTGCTTGGCGAATTGTTCACGGACCTTGGGGTCGTTGAGATTCTGGCCACCGCTGAAGGAATCCTCGACAGGATTGCTCTTCTTACGGCCGAAAATTCCAGAGAGGCCCCATTTGCTTCGAACCTGAATAGCCGGGCGCAAGGGAAGAACCACAGGCCTCGTTGTTGGTCGTGCGATGGATTGAAGGGTTGAAGGGGCTATTGGACGACAGAGATTAGCTCGTAAATTCGCCAATGCCATGTCAAACTGGCAGGTTTCCGAACGGAAGGAAAGCACAGCAATCAAAACTCACCGGACGACGCTAATCTCCTCGCAGGAAGGTGGAGGTTCATGGTTCCTCGTATGTGCGCTGGACGATATACCAGCAATCCTACGTCGCCGTTCCTTTCCACATAGAAAATTGCCAGACCAGAATATCTGCTATGCAGAGAAGTCGGGGCTAGTGCGGGCCGTCTTGTGTGGATCCATACCTCAACCGGAGTTGACCCGCTCGAGAACTCGCTGACGCTTATGTAAGGAAGTCAGTCGCCAAACAGCAGCCAACCAGGCGTAGGGAAATTCAAAGGCTGAGGCTTAGGTAATGCCAATAGTGCGGGAAGGTCAGGGAACGGGAGGATTTCGGGTCACGTGAGGACTCCATCGAGCGAATTCATCAGACCATTCGAGCTACCCGAGGACCTGAGCATCACCAAATCACCCTCGGATACACGAAATCTCGGCTCAATCGACTCTCACGACTTTAACCCAACTTCGCATCACAATGGCCGGCACTACTGCTGTCAAGCCCATCACGGGCGTATGTTTCCCCAAATCAATTGGGCCCTCTGAGCCTTTCGCCGGGCCTACGGAGCAAGGACAATTGTCAACTAACAGCGGACAACAGATGCTGCGACGCAACCTAGTCCTCGACCTTGGTATCGCCCTTGGTGAGTCTGCTCCGAAAGCTTCTCTTGGTTCGCAACTAGGAATGCGTCGTCGAATTGCCCCAATTTATGAGGCACCCCCGGAATATATCGATGCGCCTGCTACCCTGCAATTCCTTCTCCACCCTTCGCCTCAGTATCCTAACTTCCTCGCAGGTCTCGGCTTTGCTATGGCCAACGTCTACTGGTATGCCAACACCGAAACAGATATGCCCGACGCTTCACGCGAACATCCTCGAACTAACCCTATGACAGGTACGGCTTCCACATGCCTCGCACAAACGCTCGCGACGCCTATTACGCCAAGTTGGAGCAGCAGAAGGCCGAGGCGCGTGGCCAGAAGCAGTAGATGACTACAACGACGACGATTGACTGCGGAGGCGGAAGAAAAAGAAGGGCACTTTCTCAGATTGGCGACGGGAGCGAAAGAGAGCATTTGTGGTCATAGACAAGATACGGGCTTCATCAGCTAGTCAACCGACCCCGATTGTTCCATAGATACCAGCAAATCGAGTCGAAAACTATTCTTACGTCGAGGACAACGGCTCAAGGGTGTGACGGGCGCAAAACTGTTGCTTCGATGTGTGTGGCGCTGAGTGAGATATGCTGCCTGCGGCGAACTTGATTCCATCACCAATGCCTCAAAAGACGAAGTATTCAAATCTCTGCTAACCTACAAAGCTCCCCGAGGGCACTGATGGGTCTCTGTATCTTACACATCAATGTAGTCTATGTTTGAAAGGGGCCGCGAGTTCTGTTCCTGCCTTTTCCCAGCGCCAAAAATCTATTTCTCCCACAACTCTGGCCATTCATGGTACGTCCGCTGGTCACCGGTTCCATTTCTGCCAGAGTCCTGGCGGGCGTCTGTGTTGCGCAAGCCCGAAGCTTTTGTGCGGCCATGTTGAGCAGAATCCAACCTTTCCCATGCTGTTGTTTCAACAGTAAATGTACCCTTCTTGTCCTGACACCTATTGAAGATAAGTATCAGTGATCTTGGGCGCAGAGTGGTGATGAATCATATCGCTGGTTGAATGTGGGTTGAGATTCGTTCAGGACAAAGCAAGGAACGGACTTACTGCCGGAAAAACCGCATAATAGGCCAACACCCAATGGGGCTGTCTCTGCGGTCGGGGTTTTTGACGGTGCACCTAAACTGCGTCATCGCCCGCAACGCGCACTCGGACAAGTCGACATCAGCACCTCTCTCGAGCTTGCGTTTTTTCCCTTTTAGATCCGCCTGCACATGCCGCGGCAAATCTGACGCATCGAAAACGAGGCAGGGTGGTGTCATCTCGACCTCAGAGGCGGTGTCGGGAACAAGACGCAAGGATGAAGAAGTATCTGGACAAGAAAAAGTATTCGCGGCTCTCGATGAGGGGCAGGAGGCTCTTGGGCGACGCCAAGGAGACAACGCTAGAACAGGTTGGTGTGCCACAAGATGAGAGGCGACAAACGGTCTGCACTGATGAGGTTGAGTGAATGGTGGACGGATGGTGTTGGCTTTTTTTTCCGGGGGGTTGATCGGCCGATACAAATCTTTGGTTCATAGAGGAGCCCAACGGCTCACCACTCACAACACCTCAACCCCCCAGGCTTTTTGCATGATACATACTTCCGTTGGACATTGCTCAACTCGACACAGCAGTTATCTGGTTCGCACATTTGCCAATATCGCAAGCTGACTGTGTTTCGCTAGGTCTTGGATGTCTTCAGCGCAGAAAACAAGCCTGTCAATCCCATGAAAAGGAAGAATCGGCCCAATTTCTTTCCCATCCCGGTCTTGAATGCGTTCGCCGTCAAGAACTTTCGCGCTACGCAATCGATTCCTCTTGCCGTCACCGGCCGCCAACTCCCGCTCATCTACCGGCTTGTGTCGGGCCTCGTTTCGGCGCCCCACTTCAAGACGGTCCTCATCTTCGATACGGAAGGCCGCTTCGACGTCACACGCCTCTGCTGCGGCATCGACGACATCCGTCACGTCTACGTGCAGCGTCCGGCACGTCTTGGTTTCCCCAGAAACACCAATAGCCCTGCCGACCTAGAGCGCATTACCCCAGATCAACTTCGGGAGCAAGTCACTGCTGCAGAGCAATGGATATTCTACGGCAAGCATAACAGCGGTGCGCGTGAGTTGTGGGGGACTGTGGTCATCGGAGCTCTCGGAGCCGGCGACATAGTGGCCGCCTGGAGAGGTTGGCTGGATGTCGAACGCGCCAACGTTCCGGGGTTCTCCATAGCATGCAGCGCGGAGGAGGCCATGGGCGATCGCCAAAGGCGTCAAGAAGCCGTCGACACGGCGCTGTGGGTTGCCTCTGCGAGGTGGGGAAGCTTTACCTTCACGGCATCCGTTCCTCATACACCCGAATCTCACCACACTACAATGACGCCCGGAAACAGTTAAAAGTAATGGGGCCGTGGAGGATGCGGAGGAGGAGACAAAAGAGGAGATGCGAGTGGAGTAAGCATGCATCTCGCAATGTGCTGTGCAATTACATCTGCAACTATGTACTACATTGCACATTAAGTGACATGCTCAAGTCGCTCGCCTTCCGTCTTCTCGGTCACCAACATTCCCTGAACACACCATATCCACATGTTCCGCTTGCATGAAGACAAACCCTACTACAGCACCCCGCTGTTGCACCATTTCAACTCATGTTACCTCGGAAGTAGTGCACCTGAAAGACACGGAGCGAAAAGGTATCGGCGGCCCAGGCAGCCGAGGGGAGAAGGGGACATGCACCAACGCCAACGCCGGCCGGACTTGGCATGTATTACAATAGCACGGCGCCGCGCCAGGCCGCAGCATGACGGAGATGTGCATGCTGGGCGTCGGCCCAAACGGGTAGGACCAGATCCCTCTCGGCAACTCAATCCCGTCTTATTACCTTTCAAAGTCCCCCCAAAGCCAATAAGGCACCTGGATATGGTTCGGCAACGGCGTGTAAACTTACAAGAAAGCCAGCCAAGAATTGTTAGCCTCGGGAACCTGATAAGGCGTGCTATGAACAAGCATATGAGGCTTGGCGAGAATCCTTAGCCATTGAGCGCAGAAAACATGGAAACTTCCCCAAAATATGCTGATCCAAATGCTTCAAATTCCTCGACGTCAAAGGGCGACTGCGTAATGTATATTCTGCTGTAACTAGTCTCGCAACTTGAGTTGCGGTCATATGCTTCGTTGATTTGAAAACGCCTATGGTATCACAATTTTCCCCCAAGCAAAAAATATCCTGCACTTTGAATCGCGAAACTACAAAAAGATTGGCAATGACTCGCTAGTATCCGAACACCTGGATCGCCAAGTTTACTGGGCAGTGCTAACCCAAAATTGGTTGATTACGCTCCTCCAGAGGCGTGAACACAGCACTTTCTTTCGACTGGAGAGCTTTCAAACACTCCTCTTCGCCGAGAATGTCTTTTCTGAGCGACGAGACAACTCTCTTGCGAATCTCGCGCTGGATTCCGTAGCGTACTGCATCAAGGACATTATCGACAGTTGCCTTGGGCTTGTACGCCGGCTCAGTACCATCTTGGTAGACGCCGGTCTTGACTAGGATGCTGTGCCACTCATTGTCCGCATGCTCATCATAAGCATTGGTACCCCTGATATCACTCTCTGGTGTGTCTCCGACAAAGTAAACAGTGTCGGGAGGGGCGTCCAAGCCATGCTGCTGACGACGCCATTGCTGAAGCAGTCTCGTTGCAAACTCGAAGGTGCTGACTTGGGGCTTGCCGAAAGCGTGGGTGTGTAACTTGCCCTTCTTCTTGGTAACGTCACGGAAAATGACCTCAAGCATGCGGCGCAAGGCTCCCATACCAAGACGGACGTTATCATGGGCAGCAGACCAGACTACATCGTTGTGGGAGAAGTAAATTGGCGGTCCCTCGTCGAAAGTCTCACTCAGAGTGCCGAGGCGACCGCCCTTGGACATGGCAAGATCGAGCATAATTTGGATGTCGCCAGCCCAGTCGCGGGAGTCAGCGAAGACAAAAATCGCCTCAATCGTGACATCGGTGAAGTCTCTCTCGCGAGAATTCGTGAGTTCGTCTTGGGTGAGCTTGCGGAAGGGCGTTGTCGCAGAATTGTGCTTGATGATGTCGCCAGGTGTAATGACGTCTTTGAAGCCGTAGCCCTCGGCGACTTCGCGGCACTTCTCACCCTCGCCACCAACAACAAGGACGGTGTTGAAGCGCTCGGCCATTTCCCTCATGGGAGTGTGGCCGCAAATGAATTGCGCTGGGGAGATGTCAATTTCCATCTGCTTAGACAGGTCGCCGCATCTTTCTTCTTCCGTCTTGCCGCCACCATTGGTGAGGAAGATGTAAGGACTGTTAAGCCATGCATGTCAGCAACCGACATTGGCGAGCAGAAAAGCCACGATGCGGCGGATACAAGTGGGGCCATCGGGGGCGAAGTTAACAACTCACATCTGAATACCGTATTCATTGTCGCCATTCAACACCTTCATTGCCTCGACTGCTTCGGGGATTGCCCGACCTCCTCGAATGAGGACACCGTCAATGTCGAAGGCGAAGGCAAAGCTGTCGGCGACAGGAGCGTCGATCGCCGTAGGTGTGACGGGTGACAGGGCGCCGGCTGGACTGCCCAAAGCTGATGATCCAGCGGAGCCGCCGGCAGAACCATCTAGTGACGATTCGGGAGTGCTTAAGGCAAGGTTGTCCAATTCCTTGCGGGCTGCGACAATGCTTTCAATAAAGCTGCCGGTGGACGAAGCTCGGTGATTGGGAGCCATGTTTAAGTACTGTCTCGAGGAAAGATAGATCTGGAGTACGCAATAGAACTTTTTGTTGCGCAGTCAAGTAAGGTGACAAGTAGTAGAACGCACCCAAGCTCAATCTGTCAAAGATAAAAGCTGTTAAAAGCGCTGACGAGTTGAGAAAGTAGATAATGAAGCGGAGATAATCCACAAATTGGGAATGCGTCCTGGGGACCACCGGATTATATAGTCCAGGTATGTGAGCATCTTGACTTGACGCTGACGTCTCTCTCTCTCTCTCTCTCTCTTTCTCTCTAATAGCAGACCTCTCCTGCCGGAGTACTTCCTTTGCAACGTGTGGATGTCTCCGCAAAAACCAGGCAAACGCAGGCCCATGTTGACTGATACTCCTGGGATGAGTTTCTTGAGTCGTGCATGGCCCGTGGATACGTGGAGGCGAAGTAGCATGAGAAGTTTTTTTGGATCCTAGACCGGCGGGCTCCACCGAGGGAGACACAAGGACCTTACCTGGTGGTCAAAATTCTGATTCCTACAGGATAGAGCAGTACATACATGTTCAGGATAGGGTCACTAGCCAATCTCCAAAGTATACTGCACGTGTGTGCGCCAGTTTGAAAGCGAAGAAACGTGGGAACAAAGCGGAGCGACGGCGGTGAGATTGAGATTGGGGTCGGCGCAGAGGCTCAGAGGCTGGGCCGGGCAAAGGAATGAGCGAGTCACCCAGCGAGCCGCCAACCAAGATGGCAGATTGAGGAAGCATGGCGAACGAGGCTCCATCCGGTCCCAGTTCGCCAACCGTCATAGTGGAGACTTGGCTTTCTGGTTCCTCGTTGCGGCTGCGAAAGGTTCCGCCGAGAAGCAAGGAGAGGCCCTCGAAATGTCCCGAGAGAAATGATGATAACTAGAGACTGATGCGGTAGCGATCGCCTTTCCGAAGCAGCCTTGGGCGGGTGCACATGCAAGCCGCCGTCACGCCCGTTGGACCCTGAAATAAGCAGACTTTCAAGACTTTCGGATGGGTGCTGCGGGTTGCGGCATGGTCAGCCAAAAACAGCAATGATGAGGGAGGGTCATCCAAGACAGCCAGGGCAAGCGAGAAAGCCAGCGACACGCAGAGAGAAGGCAAGGACGTCTCGGGCCAACGAAAGGTGAAGACAGTCAGGAGTTTGATCCGGTATCTACCAAAGTATATGCCGCGCCACCTAGTCTCTTGGTAGTACAACTGGTACATTGATGCAGGCTTTGTGTGATGCCTCTCACCTGAAAAGGGCAAAGAACATTGTGAGAATGCCCCTCCTCTGCCCCTCCCCCTCCTCCCCTCCTCCCATCCTCCCATCCTCCCATCCTCCCATCCTCTCCGTGGCTCCTATTGGATCCAGGCGCTGCCCCTTATCGATCGTTCCTTGCGATGCAGCTCGACGTGACAGGGATACTGCCAGCAGCCCGCCGTGATTGACAGATTGTGGTCCACAAATGCGAGAATGCAATCGCACCATGAGGTGAGAGCGAGGCCGTCGGTGTCAGGAAAATTGGAAAAGTGTACGTAGTGCAGGCCCCGACGTATGAGAATTGCGGCCGTGTGGTGGCCAAGCAAGCTCCATCCAAGCGGGCCCGGAGAGCCCGCAGTGACGTCAGTATGGTGGATACAGACTCGAGACAGACAAGGGTTTGAGAACCGATGTGACAGGCCGCATTCACGGGCACTTTGACCAGGAGCCCAGGGCTCCGCAAGACGGGCCGAAGGAACTTCCGCAACATTTGCTGGCTTAGGTAATGCGCCTACGGCGGCAATGAACCGGCCGCTTGGAAAGGGGTCGGGCCCGGGAAGGCCTCGGCCCCTACGTATGGTTTTCCTGATACCGGTTCCGCATGACGGGGCTTGTCTCATTGCACGCCTGCTAATAAAGCAGGCCTAGCATGGCCTTGAAGAAAGAAAAAAAGTCGCTTGGACGCCAGCAACTAGCAATGCTGGTCCTTGGTTGGCAAGCGCCCACAAAAGGCCGTTCTCCTGTTACCCTACCATGTACTGCGTAGTACACTATCCACGCATGGCCAACAGCGCCTGACTCGGCGAATGACGTCTCGTTGCGCCTTCTCCATGTCATTGCGAACAGGACCACAAATCCACAACATCTCCAGGCCATCCACATACGCTGTACGAATGTTGTACCCGCCGTCACGGTCACGTCGCTCCGCGGTCTGTCCCTCGTCAACATTTGTGGGTGAGCTGGCTGCTCCCACCCTCCCCGTTGAGGGACGGGCGCAATGCGCACAGTATCTCATATTGGGATTGAGGAGAAGGAGGACGCGAGGGACAATGGAGAACGGGCAACGGGACAATGAAGCACATAACCAAACGTTCGACTCGTACAGTATGCGTTTGTCAATTCGACACATTCCCCAAGTATCCACTGTGCCCCCAGCGACATGTGCGACGCATTGCGGGCCTACTGCGTGAGGTAAGGTAATGATAATGTAGGGTGGGCGCATTCTCACAGGCTGAGGATGAGCTCTCGATGCGCGTTTTATCTTCTCCGTAGCCTTCCGTCTCTCTGTTTTCCTGTGTCTCGCCGTTTGATTCCTGCACAGCTACGCCATCGGTCAGCGTTGCCGAGACGAGGCAGGACGTTGGCCGAACAGAAACAGGCCGTGGTCCGGCGCTATCGCTATCGCGTCCCGCTGCCACCACGCGCGCTACTCGCCAGTCGCATTGTGATGCCGTCACCGTCCGCTGCCTCTGTCTGTGTGCACC
>JABGLZ010001133.1:0-12398 GCA_014705045.1 Colletotrichum theobromicola
AAAGCAAAAGCTTCGGTAATGACAAATCCGTTGTCATTATCCCCTGTTCTGCACTATATAGTTACGAGCCTACAGTGAAACTGTAGCGGTCGTAACATAAAGCTAATAGACCCCCTTTAGGAACTAGAGGACCCTCTATAGAGACTAATAGACTAAGGTTAGTAAAGTTCAGACTAAAACTAAAATCCTACTACTTAGGGTTATTTAATACTCCTATAGCTTAGAGATTACTTACTACTTAATATTTATAAGTATCTAATATAGGAAGGATATTATCCTCTTTATCTACTTCTTATATTTCCTACTTAAATAGCTCAGTTTAATACTCCCTAATTAGTTTCTTTATCTTATAAATATAACTTAAATAACTTATAGCTTTAGCTATTTAGGTCTATAAGTAAGTAAACTCCTAATATAAAGCTAGTAGTTCCTTACTAGCTTTCTCCTCCTTTTTATTTTACTCTTTTTATTATTTATTTAATTTCTATACTATAATATAATTAGCTATTATATACTAAAAGTAAAAAGATATAGGGAACCTATAAGTAGAGGCTACTAATATACTATTATAAAGCTTCTTAGCCTTAATATATATATAATAATGAGAAGATTTCTCCCTAAAATAATAAAGCATCTTAGCCTAAAAACAGTAAGTATATAATATATTACTATCTAAGGAATAAGAATTAATATACTTAATTAAAGCTTCACACTTATAATCCTTAAGCTTAATAACTAATAACTTCTTTTTTAATTTTTAAATATAACCTAATATAGTATTAGTATTATAGGTAAAATAAGAAGTATAATTAATAGAACCCTAACCTAAGACTAATAACTTACTTATATTAGGTCTTAAGGATAAGACCTTTAGAGAGGGGACCTAATATTATAACCTATTATATATAAATAATAGTTAACTAACCTACTTAGGTATTAAGCAGCTAAAGTAAGG
Source organism: Colletotrichum theobromicola (assembly GCA_014705045.1). Classification (NCBI taxonomy): domain Eukaryota; kingdom Fungi; phylum Ascomycota; class Sordariomycetes; order Glomerellales; family Glomerellaceae; genus Colletotrichum; species Colletotrichum theobromicola. The sequence goes on from JABGLZ010001133.1 coordinate 956, forward strand.
TATTTATACTATAGGATTATAGGAATAATAAGGACTTACTTAGGAATAAAAGAACTATAGTGTAAGTTATATAATAATAAGAAGAACTAATAGAAGATAAGTAATCCTAATAGAGGACTAATATAGGATAAGCAGTTTACTACTAGGGACTATCTAGTAATTATTAATCTTAAAATAAAGGAACTATTTAGGACTTATATATAGAATAGCCTAAGCCTAGCTTAAGGTTAGACTTCTATAGCTCTTTAGTAATTAACTTTATATTTATCCTTAGGATACTTTTAGCTTACCTATACTATAAATAACTTATTAAGTCTAAGACTAATCACCTTAGCCTCTAAAAACTAATCTATAACAGCCTATAACCCATAACTCAGGATTATAATATAAAACCTGTTTACCACGCGTTAATCCCCAACTTCTGTTAGCAGACCCTACTGTCGGATAGCTGACCGTAACAGGCAGTCAAAAAGGTGCGCCTAGAGGAGACTAACTAGGAAACGAGAAAAAGCTTAAAGGAAAATATCAAGGTTCCAAGAAATCCATGGACGACTTCGATTGAACATCAAAAACCACGATGGGACGTCACACATGTAAACCTGGACAGACGTCACGGGCTATCATATTGACGAGGCACAGAAAGAAATTTATCCATACCTCACCACAATCCTAGATCATCACATGATTACACTATGAAGTAGCAGTCATTCCCAACTAAGAATGTAGAAAGAAAGCCCAAAGATTAGTTTTGCAGGTCGTATCATTAAAATCCACCTTTAAACGCCTTTCGGTGTACCACTGGAAATAACGAAGCATCAAACTTCAGTCTGTTTGAGCTCTTGTTGGTGTATTTGCAAGAGCCCTAGAAGTTGAAGGTCTCACTTTCTTAAAGCGCCGAGGACAGCAAGCTTGAACTAGAGACGCTTGCAAATGGACTTGAATGGCGCGACACATCTGACGAAAGTTGCGATTTAAGACCGTGTCCTTCGCATCAAGAAACTTCCACACAAAGACTTTGATGAACTACTCGCCGAAAAAGATTGAAACATGAGTTTAGACACATGCGAATGAACTCGCCGAATGTCTGCAACTCGTAGCAGGCAACGTTATTCTAGAACAAACTTGTTATGATGTTACCACCCCAAACACTTGCATCAAGGACACCCGGGAACATACTCCAAGGCAACACAATTGAATTTCATGCCCTTATCATACTCCACGATTTTCTTCTTCAGCCTCCAAGCGGTGACTCAGAAGTTGCCGAGGCCCCAAGTCTGCTGACTGCAACGATCAGTCTGATAATGCCGGTAGTCGGCGAGATGACCCCGGAAGAACTTGACGCCATAGGGTAATAAGATTTCCTTCTTCTTGGTCGGCGCAAAGTTTAAACGCACGAATTCGATCTTCTTCTCCGCTGGAATCCAATCTCTTGGCGCCAGGAGCTTCTCCTTTCCAATATTTCAGTGATCAATACCTTGGGCCTCAAGACTATCGAGGACGACTGCTCTCGGAAAACATTTCCGGCTCTTTGGCGAGCGAACCTCGCACCGGTTATTACTGGAGCATCTTCATCGTTCTTCAGAGACAAAGTACTGTGGCCTTTCTGGATACGTTCCCAGCTAACGGGTTAACCATTGAATTGCACCCCATATTCTGGAAGACACGCCGAGAGTGTGATGACGCACGTACTTGAATTGAAACCTGGGAGAGACAACACTTTGGGCGGTTCACAACGGAAGACCCCTCGCAAGACAAACCTTGCATGCAGTGGGACGGAGACGAATGTTAAACCAGCTCAAACATGAAATTTGCATCAACTCCTTGGAGACGTTGAAGTCATTACAAGACTCGTTCATGTTTCTTGAGGTCCAGTTATCTTTATTTCTTGCCTTTAATGCTAGTGACATGTGAAGATGGATCGACTTCGCACAATCATCACCAAGACGCCAACGTTCAAGGCGACCGCACAGCGCTGTTCCATTCACTGAAACATCGTAGCCGATTTAATCCCAAAGTATCTCTTCATCAAATCCTTCCTGCTTAATGTTCTCGCTTAATTGTTTCATTTCCTCTTCCAACCTGGCGTCCAACTGTTTCAAGTCCTCCGCGACTCTTTGGATTCGTTCGTCCACCGTCTTGAAAACCCTGAGGTCTTCTGTGACGCTGCGGAAGTTGTCGTCCGTGTTCTCGCCAAGGTCAACCCCGTATCCCTTCATCTCCCCAACCTCCTTCAGCTTATCCTGCAACCGCAGCAGGTGAATCGTGCTAGCTTTAGCCACGATGTTGAGCGCCCCTAATGCGGGCGACAGAGAGACGTGAAAGCTTGTTAGTTGATCGAAGTTCTTCTTGGCATGACGACGGAATTTGGTCTCTGCAGCTTGCATTTGCGCCCTGGCCGCTTTGATCCTGTCGGATCTGCTCAAGTGCTGATGCTCACCAATGGATGCCTGCTCAGCTGGCTCGTCACGGACTGTCTCAGGAAACAGGGTGTGATAATCCGCAATTTTAGCGCCAAGGCAGGTTGCCATGATGCGACGCCAAAGCCCGGAATGCAGCTCAAGAGGCACGTCAAGGCCCGTGGCGACGAAGAGGCCTACTGCGAAAGTGTAGATGCCGCAGTCTGATCCGTTTGGCTGCTGGTTTGTCGCGTGTGGCACCGCTATTCGTGCTCTGAGCGGTGTTTTTGGAAGGTAATGGGACATGAATGCGTTCATCAGCTTTCGGCACGGCACGATGCAATCCCCACGCATCAAAGAATCAAAAACAAGAACGTCTCTGGCGACTCTGTCCTCGTGTCGAATGACACCTAAACACCAGTGGTTGCCATCGACATGCAGCGGCAGCAGTATGGTACTGCGGTCAAAGATAGACGCAACGATGTGTGGCCGCTTGTGATATCCCTCCTGCAGCATCCTTTCCGTCTCCCCACACTCGACCACAAGAATGTCTGGATACGCTTCGTAGACGTTACTCAAAGCATTGTTCAGTGATCTTGCGCCGACCCATGAGCCCTGTTGGCATAAGTTTTGCAACTCATCGTCCAGACGCCTCCTTGCCGCACTGTCCACGAATAAGCCCGAGATGTAGCTGATGTTCCGTCTAGCCAGTCTTGGCAACATTATGGCGGAAGATAGCTTCGAACACAGCTTCATACGTCTGCATGATGTCAACATATGGGCCAGCCAAGCCCTCTTTCAACACAGCCTACAAGCACAGTCTCCTCAACAAGGTTATCACAAGTAGCAAACGGCATCATTATCAATTGCTCGTAACTAATTCAAGGCAAGCAACGCAGCTGAAACGGCACAAAACTCGGCGGCTGGAGCAGATATAATCCATTTGAGGATTTCCCCGTGTTTTGTTTCGAATTCCCACCAAATGTTGAGTTCAATCAAAGCTTCGGACATTTCCCTCCCTTTATTTGGTCTTGATGCCACTTCTTCAGAGTCCAAGGTTCAAGGAACGCATCAGACAGGCCAGTTTCAGGTCTTGTCGAGTCAGCAGCAATACGGCAAGCACTGCTTGGCATGCGAGCCCAAGAGCAACTATCGTAAGAGTGTTTGAAACCATCGTATTCATCTGCGAGCTTGCCGAGATAAAGGAAGAGCATTCAGCCGCTTCACTAGATTGCCTCTGTGACGGCAACGTTTTCGCTGTGCTAGTAGCCTAGCCGAAGGTGATAGCAACGGCTATCAGAACTGTCGATGTCGGAGCGACGCCCTAGGAGTACAGAGATTTGCCCAACGGCTACGTTACCAATGAACTACCAAGTGCGCAAGCGTGACCGCCAAGAGCATGAACCAGCCGGCGGAAGAAGGTTACTCTTCGGTCAGTCTCGAGGGATTGGCTGAGAAATAGTTCGATAAAGCAATTATCCGGTCAGGTTGATGCTTCAACTTAACGCGTCTTGTTCAAACCGATGAACACTGACACTTATATAGCGGTAGCATGGTATCATAGCCACAAGATGAAAAGGGACATGCTTCGATCCAAAATGATGGAGTACACATTATTGTGCGAATTCAGCCTGGTTCTGCGAATCAGTCGGTTATCACACAGCCAAGTATTGCATTTAACTAACAGCCACCAGTCAACCAGCTCCAGTCTAATCGTCACTTGTACTAAGCTGCTGATAAGCTGCAGCTCAAAGACAAGTGCATCAGCGATGACAATTGAGGTCCTAGAAGTTGAATGATGGATGATTCCTATCGGACAGTCAGTCATTTGACATTGCACTGATGCATCTGTTTCCAAGGCTCACGTATATCCAATCTTCTAGGGAAGACAACCTTGTCCACACTGCACTCTCGATTTTCTCTTATTCACGAAGCCTGCCCGCTCCAATCATTGCCAGCTGCAAAAGGGTGGGTATTCCAAAGAACCCACCATCACAAAATAATACACACAATAACGGGAGCTCGCCCCGAATACTACTTAAGCGTTTACCTATGAGAGAGCAGACGGGGTTTCGAGTTTTCCAATGGATATGGCCCTACGTGCCAGCTTCGTTTGGCATGCGGCTCATCGAGACACGCATTTTAAAGCGTCAGCCCTCCAGGTTAGGTCTGCTCGCTCCGCCAGTTCCACCGGCAGAATCTATGCATACGGCTATTCTTTCTGATGGACAGGCTCTCAGCCCAGGATAGTTATATGTAGAAACCGCATGACTTGACGGGCGCGAGCGATCTCTTCTGCTACTTCTTTCTCACACCTCGGCGGAAAACAATCTCATTTTCGGCACGGGGCGAAGTTTATGTAGCAAGTCCTGAAGTGGGTTGAAGCTGGCGACTGAAAGAGTGGATCTGGACCCTGCTACAGATAGTTGTCCGGCACGCGCAGAGACAGCTTTGATTCCCGGTCTCGATGGCGCCGTGGCAACGGTCGAAAGAAACGCCTTTTTGGGTCCAACGCTGTTGAAGCCCCACGTCAGAGTCGGCGAAGGGGCAACGAAGCTTGAAGATGACATCGGCAGTGTTAAGTCGAGAAGACAAACGAGGAGTGGTGTGGAACGTGGAGGAGCCAAACAGTCAGGGTTCTGTCGCATCTTTCGACTGGACTCATGCACCTTGCGACGCGTCGAGTGCGCGCAGTCATCTGTGATCTGTGATGTGAGCCAAGGAAAGCGACGACCCAGGTGGGGCAGCGTCAGTCACGCAGGCCCATAAATGAGGCATGTTTGATTGGGTGAACCATGCACCGAAGGACCCATTTCCTGGACGTCCAGGAAATGGGGCAGCTGTCGCACTGTGACCAATCAGAGGACCGTACTATCTGGGGACGAAGGCACGGACCAGCTGCCGATTTTAGCGCTGGAATCGGCAGAACCCACCTGATGCGTGTAAGGAACAAGGGCTCTAAAGGGGGCTTTATAGGGGCTTTAATATATACTAGTAAAGAGGGATATATTAGAATATTCTTATATAAGGATAGGCTAAGCCTAAATAGGCTAGGAGGACCCTAGGTAGAGAAGTAGAGTATATACTATAATCTATTAATAATTATTACTACTTTTAGATCTACTTACTTTTTATAGTAATATAACCTCTAGTAATCTAGTAACTACTATAGATAATAAGAGAAGCTATTAATACTATAGATAGTAAATAATAATAGTAGAAGATAATAGAGATTATTAAATTAATATCTTCTAAGGTATACTTAAGTAAGCTAAGAGATTTAACCTAAGGAATTAATCCCCCTTTAATAAATATACTTAAAGCCTATTTAGTATACTACTAATAAAATAACTAGTTAATACCCTCTTTAATATAGTTAATAATAAAGACTCTAGCTTATCCTAAGGGAAGAGTAAGATACTAGTAAATAGCTTAGCTAATAATATCTATAGTAGATATCTAAGCTTAAAATAATAACTTAGCCTAAGTATTAGCTAAATAATAAGCTTTAGTTAGTAGTTCTAACTATAGCTATAATACCTTAGTATAACTAATTAAACCCTCTAAGAATAAGATTAGATATAGCTTAAGGGGCTAGCTTTAGCCTTAGTATTACTAACTATACCTCCCCCTAAATAATATCTATACTTTAATAAGTATAATAAGTTTACTTAAAGTTAGGGTAACTAAAGTAATAATAGTAATAATAGCCTAAGTAGTCTATATAGCTAGGACTAAGGAGTGAATAAAAGAATTAGTATATTATACTAGAGTAACTTTATATTATAAAACTTAATAATTAGAATACTTAAGACTTAATACTTAAAGTTAATAAATTAGTTTATATAGTTTACTATTATTATTACTACTCTTAAATTAGCTGGTTAGATAATTAGTAATAAACTAAATAAATAGCTAGAGAAGTAACTTATTATATAGCTAAGGAATAATATATTAGAAGAATACTTAGCTATAATTATATACTTTAAGTAAGCTATAAATATATAAACTACTCTATAGGATATATACTTTAGTAATAGCTTTATACTTTAGAACTAACTTTATAAATAAATCTACTCTTATTTAGTTAGAGGAACTACCCTCTCTTATATAACTAAGTTTACTTCTAAGTATAAAGAGCTTATTTACTTATATATAGAGTTAGGAGGATATATATTAGAGATAAAATAGGTTATTAGCTTTATCTCTAGTATCTTAATATAGTTCCCTAAATAGGCTACTAAATAGAGAGGATATTTATATATAAGTATTATTATTAATATTACTTAACTAGTAGTAGATCTTATTAATAAAGTAAGAGTATAAAAGCTTATTTAAGCTACTTAGAGTAATACTCTTAATAATAGAAGAACTTAAAATAGATTATATTTAGTATTAAGTAATATTAAATATATTAATTATAAGAAACTTAATTATAAATAGAAGGATTACTATTTTCCTAATAATAGTACTTATAATCCCTTAAAGTAGTAAAGTAGCTTACTTTAAAACTATTAAATTAATAACTAGTAATCTTATTATATAAATAAGAATAAACCTATATTAACTAATATATCTAATAATAACCTTTTAGAGTATAATAGCTACTTAGTTAAGATTAACTTATACTACTTTAATAAACTAGTAGCTAAGTATAAGGATTTTATTTACTATAGAGATATAGAAGAAGATACTTCTAATATTAAACACTTTACTAAAGACCTACTAAATAAGACTAAGTATAGTAATATAGGTATAGAAATTATAACTTATATAATTAGCTAGTCCTATAATATTTATAGCTTTAACCTAAATAACTCTTATTACTACTAATAGCTTTAGGACACTAATACTAATATATATACTATAAATACTATATCCTAATATAAGGAAGGTAACTCCTATATAGTAACTTAGAAGATACCTATTATAACTAGTAATAGATTAATATACCTAATATAGATAGGTATAGTTATCTTATTATTACTTAGCTTTAAAAGTGTATAAAAGGACTTTATACTTAAGTATATAGTATATATTAGTAGTTTTCCTCTAAATACTTTTAGTAGTAAATAGTTATATTAAGCTAATAGATACCTTAATAAGAACACACTTTATAGCTCTATAGATATCCTATTTACTATAGTTAATATATTAAACTAAGGCTTCTTCTTATACTTATATAACTAACCTAACTTTAAATACTTATATATAAGTAGAGTTATAGTTATTAAGTATAATAGAATAAAGATATAGTTATAATATTACTAACTTAGCTACTTTAGTAAATATAAACTTAAGAAGACCTTAAATATAACTATAGGTGCTAACCTAAATATAGATAATATTAAGCACTACTTCTATTTAGTTTATAACCTCTTAAAGAGCTTAAAGTATTAACTAAAAGACTAATATAAATGCGCTTAATATATTAGTAATATTCTCTATATTAACATTAGTAAAACTAAGCTAATAGGTATTAGTAATATCTAGTACTTCCTACTATTAACTAATAATAAAGGCTAATTTTAGGACTTATTTTTATTATACTTAAAGTTTAACTTAGCTTAATAATATAAGACCTATCTATAGTAATAGAAGAATAAATAGGGATATTAAGTTTATATAATATATAAAGATAATACCATAGAGTTTTTTAAAATTTACCTTAGTATTAAACTCTAAGAAGATAGTATAGTAGTTAAGATATCCTTACCCTATAAGTATAAATAAAATAAAGTTACTAAATAAGCTATTTATATTATTTAGGATAGAGCTTAGTTAATAACTATCTAATTTAATATCCTACTAGAATTATAGCTATATATAATATAAAGCTTATTATATATCTCTAATAAGATATACTTATTAGCTATACTAGGAAAGATAGTATATTAAGTAATATTTAATAAACTTAACTCTTAAGAAGATAAAGATACTAATAAACTATCTATTAAATATTGAAATAGTTATAGGCTAGGCGGCTAAGAGCTATATATTCAGCTGCGTATACACGCCTAGAGGCGCGCGAAAAGCGCAGCTAAAAATATAACTTCACTGCTATACGCCTTATAATTATAAAATAAAAGGGAAATAATAGATTAAGCACTTTATAGACCTAATCTTAAGAGAATAATATAAAAAGCTTTAGAATTTACTAAGAAAAGCGCTGCCCTCCTTACTACTACTTATAAGTCTATATTATAGTAGTCTTCCTAAGCCTCTAGCCTGCATAACGTGAGGCCTTAACACCTAAGTCCCTAAACTCTAAAAACGCTGAAAAATCCTATTCTAACACCTCTATATATTAGGATATAAATGCTTTATATATATACTACTTAAGATTAAGTAGATAGGATTTAAAATAGAATAATAAGTATAAGAAGGTATTTTTATAAGATATAAGGGAGATTATATCTTCTTAATATATATTATAGCTAAAGAGGAAGTTATTAAAAGCTTATATATAGTCTTCTATAAGTTAACTACTAATAATACTAACTATAATAACCTTTAGAAGCTTTATCACTATAGCTTACTACCTAAAGTAATATAATTAGCTAATATAGCTTTATAAGAACCTCTCTTAATCTTAGGGGGGGATATAGTATTATTTAATATATTTAAAGTAATTACTAACCTCTAATTTATAAGTTATTAACTTAGAAGTAGCCTTAATAAGAGTAATTATTAGTAATTACTTAATAATTATTATCTAACTAAGTATAGATAATTACTTAATAATTATAACTTAGTAGAAGTAAGTGCTTTTAGATCTATAAATAATAAATAGTTAAACTAATAACTATAGCTCTTTATTAACCTAAAGAACTTCTATAAAGTAAGAGAAGGCTTAGTAGGTAATTATAACTTATAGATTAAAATATACTTTATAGAGATTTCTAAACTAATTCATAAGGGAGTATTATCCTTTATACTAATATTATTAGTACTACTAAATAGATACCTTATAGTAAAATAGATACTTAAGTATAAGAAGAAGTTTAATATCTTAGCTAAATATAAAGCTTATATTATTACTTAAAGCTTTTAGTAATAACTTAGTATTAACTATAACACTATATTTATATTTATAGCGAAAGTAATATCCTAAAAACTACTTTTAGCCTATATTATAATTAAAAGATAGCTAATTAAGTAATAGGATATTATTAGAGTATACTTACATAGTAATCTAGAAGAAGATATATATATAAAGATATTCCTTATATTAAAAGAGTTCTTTTATAATTTAAGATTTATATACTTTATAAACTAAACTAAGTATAATAAGTTAACTAATTAGATAATTAAACTAATAAAAGCTTTATATAGACTAAAGTAAGGTAGTTAATAATAGTAGAAGAAGTTATAGGAGATCTTATAAAGTATTAGATATACCTTATTTATATTAAACTTAGTAGTATACTATAATACTAATATTAGTATTATAATACTTACCTATATTAATAATATACTTATTACTAAGCTAGAAAACGCCTTTAACTCTATATATAATAAAATTACTAAAACAATTAAGATTACTAACCTTAGAGTACTAGAATAATTCCTAGTAGTTTAGATTAATATTAATAATAAGGGCGTTAGCCTCTTATAATCTATATATATTACTAAGATATTAGCTAAGTATATAGAGGATAGTATAAAATTAGTGTTTATACTAATAGAACTTAGTATATAGGTTAGCTATATACTTTTTAAAAGAGAATAATACTTTATCATAATTAAGACCTACTAATAAATAATAAGTAAGTTAATTTACTTAATAATTATAATAAGACTTAACTTAAGTTATTTAATAGGTTAGTAGTGCTGATTTATAACTAACCTATTAAACGCCTATTATAACTATACTAAGAGGGTAGTTAAGTATCTCCTTACTTACTTAAATATATATATTAAGTATAGATATAATTTTACTAATATTTTAGATAGTTTATAGGGATTATATAGTTATATTAATAGTAACTATAAAGCAAACCTAAACTTATTATAATTTATAACTAAATAGATCTTCTATATAGTAAGAGCTCTTATATTATAGTAGTTTAAGAAATAAGGAGTAGTTACTAAGTTATTTACTAAAGTTAAATATTATACTATATCCTTAGTAGTATTAGAGGCTATTTAAATCTAAAACTTTATAATAAAACTTAATAAACTAATAACTAGCTTTATATTAATTAAATATAATAATAATAAAACTAAATCTTTAGTAGAGAACTTAAAGTTAAGATCTAGAGTAAAGTATATCTATATTAATAACTATTTTATTTATAAAGTTATTAATCAAAGAGAAGTAGTTCTAATATATATCCCCTCTTTAGAGAATACTACTAATCTACTAACTAAACTACTACTAAAGCTTATATTTAAAAAGCTTATTAAGTAAATAGGGATATAACTAATCTACCCTTAGAAGTATAATAATAATAATATCTAAGGGATATAATAGTTAAGAGGGGGTATAAGGAATAAGGGCTCTAAAGGGGGCTTTATAGGGGCTTTAATATATACTAGTAAAGAAGGATATACTAGAATATTCTTATATAAGGATAGGCTAAGCCTAAATAGGCTAAGAGACCCCTAGGTAGAGAAGTAGAGTATATACTGCAATCTATTAACGATTATTACCACTTTCAGACCTGCTTACTTTTTAATGCGTCACTGGGATTTTCTACAGCGCCGCACTGTAGAGTAGGTACGTGCCTTCTTCCTCTGATGATGGTGTTTGCTAAACAAATCGGAGCCACAGCCACAGCCACAGCCACAGCCACAGATGGCCAGCCTGCCAGGCTCAACACCTTCTCTTTCCGTCGAGTTCTTAAGTCCAGATAGTGATGCTCTTGGTAAGCCTTAGTGAGTAGCGGTAACTATTGATGAGGTACGTGCCTTTTTTCCGGGTGATGCGGCCTTTGCAGTGCTGCATTTCAACTCACCCCAAGCACGCCAGTGTAAGGACGCTTCTTCTGGTCGACTTCTGGCTTTCTTGTTCTTAGTAACCAAAAAAAAAAAAAAAAAAAAAA
>JABGLZ010001133.1:12486-39864 GCA_014705045.1 Colletotrichum theobromicola
CGGTCCATCAAGCGGACCTAACGCTAGTCCGTAGGTAAAGATACCCATCTGCAATCTCGGCATGCAAGCCGTTTCTTTGCAACCTCTGCGTCTGCCATGCCCACATCATCTGCAGCCTAACTGAGCAACTTTCCTAATAGAGATCTATACTAAGGGAAGGTCGGAGAAGAAGATAGTATGATCGCCGAGGCACAATTCAATGCAGCTGACAAGGCGCATGTGATTGTTAGAAAGCTGCGGATGTTAAAGAGACACTGGGACTACAGGCCCGATTGGACAGCGGCAGTAGCACAGAGAGAAGTCGTTCCGAACTGAGATCCAGGCTATGGAGCATACTTCAAACGCCCAATGCTGTCCAACCAAAATGAACTATCTATTTGAATTCTCTCTGCGTCCCTCTAGCTCTCCGTGACTTGCAGATTCTGATTCAGGCTTCCCATCCGATACCGATAGCTATTGAATCCCTGCCGTTGCAAGATTGAGTCGGCACGCCACTTCCGGGAGACAGCCCGCGCCCCGGATGAGTAATTCTTAAAATTCGAGACATATTGTTCAAGGTATTACTTATAAACCTATTGCAAATTGGGATCCCTAAAAGAATCCGAGCCCTAAAAGAACTCGGCCTGGGAAGAATTCGACCGCTAGAGAAAATTTGACCCAAGAAAAATATCCGACCCTGAAAGTTATCTAACCCTTAAAGTTATCCGACCCTAAAAGTTATCCAACCCTGAAAATGTTTCGACCTTTGAAACAAATCCGTCCTCAAAAAGAACTCGATCTCTAATAGAACTTAAATTCATAAGAAACTAACCTGACCCTAAAACAGTGGAAACATCTCAACCAAGCCGTTATGAGAATGCTACCGTCACTTCCTAACAAGTTTTTGAAATAGAGGACGTTAAGGATGCCTAGAACACCGTCACCTCAGTTACTAATAGCGCAAGACAGACATATCCCATAAAGGAGTTTAAAGAATACCAGTGCTTCAACTAAGGCCAGCTCTCGCGAGTGCTAGAAATTGGTCAGCATAGTAGACTTCGCGTTGCTTATCGGGGCACAAAATGATTCCTGAGCATAATGATCCATCGCGAAAGTATGGGTAAGTGACACGACATAAGGATCCGCAGCCGTCTCTATACTCTCATGAAATCAAGGCTGAATTTTCCCGCTCGATCCATTGAGGTGTTAACAAACGTATCTATACCGAGATTAGGAAGACAAACGGCATACCACTAAGTGAAGGCTCTTCGTCCCGCAGACGAGCCACGTCAGAGAGCTGCGACTTAAATTAATTACCGACTTGATGGAAGGGAGTCAATGCCGTTTTCAGCAGTGATGACCCAACAAGTGTCTCCGCTGTATCTGTAAGGTTGGTCTAGACGACAGGCAGACACTTAAGCTCGATGGACGTTAGCTGTCTCTATGAAGAAAGTGCCTGGCATCTTGGAAAGATGAACTAACGAGGCTTTACGACAGTTATATCAGTGGCGTGGATTGAACCCGAGGCTTCTCATATGCCGCAGGGGTCTCACGGAAGTTGAGGTTATTTAGTAATGTGAAGTGTGCCGCATAACCAAATGGTCAGTTACTAGCTGCATGGGCTTGATACAATGCTGATCGGGCTTGTGCCATATTCATGGAGGGTCTGCTTCAGAAGCCACTCCACCAAGTCAGTTTGCTGCGCAGTCCTAATTCAGATTAAGAGTTGCAAGATGTGCATGCCAGTAGATGAGTCTGGATCAAAAGCCTGGAACCATTCCTAAGAGCCTACTCAACGTATTTCTGACTCAGTCCTAGAAACACGTTTCAGTTTCGGATAGCCGGGAGTGGCGTTTTCAGACGGACATGCTATCCCTACTCCGCATGTAGCGGGTTACTAGCCCTTGTGCTGACTTTTCTCTCTTCTTTAAGGTTACTTGATTCATGATGGGCTGAAAGCTAACGAGGACTGCTAAGCAGCCTCTCTAGGGGCAGAAGCTGGTCACCACATGGCCTCTGACGCAGGTATATGTTTCCGGCACTGCGCTGTCTCATTTCTTTTTCAACCACTCGAAGATAAGACTAATGAACAAATACTTCCATCAATTCGATTTAAATTCTACATCCTTGATGCGAGCCCATTTGTAACCCTGGTGTCTTTTTACATTACACGATACTGCTTGTACATTCATCTCATCCATGTTGACTGAGGCGAGAGTGGTAAATGAAGTCCAAAGTGATAATCAGGTGGCAGTAGTCAAGCCAGTCACTTGTACACAATTTTCGTCAAATGCTAATCACACTGCGCGAGTGATACGAATGATAAGCCTGCTGTTCACATAAACTAGAGGCACGAATCATCATTCTGCTCACTCTGTTCGCCGTGAATAGTGGTTCGCAAAATTTAGCTGAGACATTTTATGGCAGCTAGGAGCCCTACTAGATCAGGTAAGAACACCGACGCTTCAGCTTCAGTAAGCGAGTCCAGTATCTCAAAATGAAAACGGAGATGACGAAATTAACCTCTCCAACTTCGCGAGCAAGTTAATATATTCGAAACATCTTTAAGACTCAACAAGAGTTTTAGAATAGGAATTCTAGCAGGGACGTCCGCGTGAACCCTCGTAGTATAATAGTGAGTTGCCCTCTTATATAAGGAGAGATGCCACAAAGCCACTTTCACTAGATGACGAGCATGGAACACTGCCATCGTAGATTGACCTCGATGTTCTCGCCGGGTCTCCAGCTAAATAACAACAAACAAATGCTCCTTTGAGTATCTTCAGCCGTCAAATGGTAGGCATGTCGCGTGCCTATTGACGAGCAAGGTCCGAAACAGTCCTCGGGCAAGAACAAACAATTTCACGAGACTGCTGCTGATGATGCCGCTGTTGATGAGACGACTTCCACCAAGAAGACCGCTGCTGACGAAACTATCGTTGACGAGACCGCGGCCGGCGAGGCTGCTGCTGAAACGCGCACACTGCCACGTTGGAAGCAACTTCAGCCATCGAACAGACCACGAAGAATCGAACAGTTCGCGCATACTGCTAATCAGAAGCTGTTTCGGTCGACACATAAACTGGAGGGTGGAAGGCCAATCGAATTCCAGAAGCTGCTGCTACGATACGTCACGTCCCATGGGTCAAGACGGCCGGAGCTCTGTATTGTGTGGAACAGAGCATATATTTAACTTTGTGCTTCTAGTTCCTCACATTCAAGCTACTCATCCGTGGCAAAGGCGCGAGACAGTTCTGGCTTTGGCTCAGTCGCACTGAACGCAACGAGTGCCGATCCATTGGGAAATACGATATAAGAAGATTCTAGCCGTCATGGATGTTACGAGGAACACAATGATCGGTCAGGGTTATCATACGACCATGGAAACAAAGACGCCAAAGAAATGGGGCCTTCTCCACCACCATTCGTCTTTACGGAATCAGAAGGGTACGAGATGAATGGGGTTCACCTAAAGCGAGTCTCGTTCATCACCGAGCGACTGTTAATTAATTACCCTAGCCAATGCTAGACGTCGTTAAAGGCTTCAAAGACGCAAAGCCACGGCGTCCTGAGTTTGAACTCGTCTCACATGCCGATATGGCGGGAGAATCCTCGTGCGATGTGCAACGGCCATTGGAGGATGATTAGCGCTATTGAGGTCTCTTGGATGAAGTGGGCTGTCGCACGACAGCCGAGCCTGCGCCTAAAACGTCGTAGTGCCTTTGCAAAAGCGTTGGTGCTGAGTAATTACTGCTACACTCCACAGCTTAGGATACAAGCAAATGAAGAAACGCAGTGGTTTGAACAGTGACGCCTCACATATTGACGAAAAGAAAGAATATGAAGGGTTCCGAAGAGTATGCAGCTACTGCGAAGAACGGCGGCTGTAGTTGTTCCAAAGATCAGGAAACTGCTCTGGGAACATGGTGGTGTGAGGGATGAATGGATCGGTCCCGGCCGCAGCCTGACGCGATGCTGTTCAATTTGACGTGATACCAAAGGTATCACCCGTCGAACAGTAATAATCGAATGGGAGAGACCCAAACGGACGGTCCTCGTGGTAGGCCATGGTACCAAGGCGTATGGCCCGGCGCCGGCGGTCAACCGCAACAGACCCAGTCAGGAAGCGAACGACAGCAGGGATACACAAAGCAATATCGACAACAGCAGCAACAGCAGAACCATTCCCGGTCTCTATAGAGTCATCAGCGTCAGTTGGATCGCCAGACCATGCAGATTGCCAGGACGATTGTGGAATTGGCGCTGCACAGTCTGCAGAAATCCATATACAACTATGAAATCATGAGAGGGCTTTGAGTACGAGTACGCTTTTAAAGTACGAAAGGCTACCGTGGCCTTCTTAACAAGCAACGACCGACGGAATACGCTACACCGGGCTTAAATAGGCTGGAATAAACAATTCAAAGTCTGTTTTAAAGTGACGAGAAAGCAGAGCGAGCAGGCGGGATCTATGTTGGAGGCTACGGAGGAGAACCTGGGCATGCAAGTAGCCTTGTTGGGTCGAAAAGCGGACAGCTTGGAGGCTACCCGTCGCGCGGAACCATGTGCTGCTGCCAATCATGATGGAAAGAGAGGGGAAAAGAAAGCGCAAGCCGGTAACGCAACTCAGAGGAGATCAGGGCATATTGCAAAGGAATAAGACAACGATGGTGTACTGGCTGTCTTTAGACCACAATAAGAGTAACCGCTATTACCCTGTACAGAAGACGACCATGAGAAATAGAAAAACGCTTACCGCATCGTCCAAACAATCTCGTAGTCTGTGTGCATGGGAATATATCTTCAACATGACTTTTACTATTGCAGGGCACGCCAGGCACAGCTTGATTGTCGTGAAGATTGAAGGCTCTTTCTGCTCTCCGCCCTTACTGGCAACATTTTGTCCTGGGAGCCCCGAATACCAGAGCAGCACATGTATCACGTTCCAAAATTACATTTACTCTCGGCTTTGGCGCACAGAAGACTCCGGGTCAGACACGCGTAATTCTAGTAGGACTACAAGACCGATCGGTGACCCGATTTGGAACATGTAAGTCTCCTCTAGTGGAGGCTATTCCTTGTGTCGACTGTCCCATCTCTGCCCCTGATCGTTTGATGAACACGTGGTAGAGTGAACTCAAGCCAGGCGTGTTCAATCATGGTCAGAAGCATCGCCCAATCGCTGCAGTGACCTGCCGTGACCTGTATCAGGAAAACAACGAACCGGTTGAACGAGAGCTCAAAGCCGGACGAGCGGTCGACATATACAGAGAACTGTTTTTCCGACTAGGAAAACGCAGGATGGACAGAAGCCGATGGCAAAGTGGGCGCCAACGATATGATCAGATGGCTCAAATTTGACCACAGACCAAAGAGCAGCCGCGTGGCCGAAGTCGGCATATTTGGGCGTGTCTCCGTGATGTGATCCTAGATGTGATCTTCGGGTTGGCTGTTCCGCGACGGCCTCGGCAGCCACGAAGCTTGTTGCACTGAACTGTGTGACGGATGCGCCCTGGGTGGCTGTTGTTCTCCCATATTCAGCGTCTGCAACCATTCGTCTCCATCTCACAACGACATCACTCCTCGCTTCGCCATGCCTTTGATGTAAATGGGCTCATGAGACTTGTCGGACCCGCTGCTTTCGTCTCTTTCAACACCGAGCATGAGCGGTGATCCTGGACCAAGTCAAAAGCTTTTCAGGTGCAGTGTAGATGCCCCATGCAACTATTTTCTCAGCCAAGAGGGAAATACGACCAACACGACTAAGTCGGGGCTATTACGCCAGACGGCCAGCCATCACGCGATGTAGCCGCATCCTCACCGTTCGTTCTCGATTCGGGAACCCACGGCGATTATACGTCCGCATCAACTGTCAGGAACATATGTTCGCTTGGTCCAGGCGTGGCAACGGTTCAGTGGTAGTGCAGCACTACGGAGAAGGTGTTGGATCTCCGGTCCCCAGCTTTCGACGGTTCGCAAGACGCATGCTGCAGTATTTACGATCCGTGATGTGCACACAGCTGAGGTCCAAAGTCGACGACATGGACAGCTGAAAGAACAATCAAAAGACGCCTCGTGCTGGCGATAATATCTCCGCCAAACCTCGACGAACTCGTCGCAGACATTGTGACCATGACCAAAAGTGCAAGACTTGCCATCTTGACGGCGGAATTCTATATGTTTGCTGCGGCTGTGCGGTACACGTACACACACATGTAACTTGAGCGTCATGGAACTCACCACAGAAGTTGCGGCAACAATTCGTGTAGTTTTGACACTTGGAAATGGTCTCTGGACAGCATGTCGGACAGCATGGTCTGTTTTCCAATGAATCAGCAACCACTTGTGCTGGTGTGTCGAGGCACGTCGTTTTCCACTTGGTGGGCGGGCGGACGCGTTCGTCGCCTCACCTCAGTCATGCCGTTCGGTCTGGTCAGGCAGGTATCGCCCTTCCCAGATCGTTGTGGCAGCACCGGCCAACGAGACTCGTGTCCTTGCTAAGAAGCACCTCACAACACCTCCGCACCACCAAACCTCGACTACGTCAACAGCGTTGTCTTTCTCGGCCTTGTAAAGCCCAAGCAGCATAGAGATGGAATCTTCGATCCAGCGCTAGTCGACTTCGTCCAACTTGACGTCAGCGGACAGTATCTCATCGAGCGACGCCTGCAACAGCAACTCTTGCAGGTAGTTGCGGCTGGCTGTCAGCAGCTGCTCGGGCATTCCGGCATCCTCAAAGTAGCCTGCTGTAATGCTGAGGTTAAGCCGATCGAGGAAGAGTCACTCTCGAATTCGATTTGTGTTCGACGAAGCGTCTCTGAAAGGATGTTCCAGGAGGCGAAACATCCAGAGGCGATATAGAGAGAAGCAGTGGCAGGACATGCCGGCAGAAGAGACAACAGGGGCAGGATGTAAGAATGGTTCGGGACATAAGGGAAGCGGGAGACGTAGGAATTCCTCAAGCAGACCACAGAAGACCTTCAACAAAGGCAGGAGACGTCGAAACACGTATAGCCAAGCCGCTGCGGCTGCAGACATAGTACTCGCCGTTGTCAGCCAGCCAGGAATACAAGAATGAATGGCTGAGGCGGAGTATTAGTTGGTTCCATCTATGGGAGCAGGCAGATATGTAGTCAAGGGGGTTCATGCGAAGACCAAGAGCGACTTACAACACCGAAGACAAGCGACGAATGAATTGAAGTAAAAGAAATGGCGCAAGACCTTGGATCGACTCCCCTTTAACCAGCTCTACTACGTTTGAAAGAAGCGTGGGAGTGCTTGATTTTCCTACGCCCGTTCAACACATCTGAATTTGTCTTTCCGCAGGAAGGTTTGAACGAAGGTTTTAAGAAATCTGTACTTGTAATCCCGCTTTCGTTTGGTCCATCATATAAAGCTTTCATTTTGACCATATCTTTTGACTTAAATCCAACTTCTATAGCTTTCCGCTTCTGAATCTTATCCTGACTTATAAACTGTTTCGAGGATCCAAGTGCCAAGCAGGTGTACGTCAACTTAGGCGGCAAAAGGTCTTTATCGTGGGTTTATTTCGTCTATTCATCTAGAACGGGCTCCTGCTAGGCTGCTTGAATCACGGGCTTGATAGTACCATGGTGAAGCTTTCGACGTCAGCCTCTGGACGTTACTGTCAATCACTCAAGAGGCTGCAATTGCTTGTGCATCAAATATTTAGGAGTCGTGGCGTGTTTTATGATAACTGTGAAACAAGCATGCGTACTCGTCTGAACAACATTGAGTTAGTT
The DNA here is from genome assembly GCA_014705045.1 of Colletotrichum theobromicola. Lineage (NCBI taxonomy): Eukaryota > Fungi > Ascomycota > Sordariomycetes > Glomerellales > Glomerellaceae > Colletotrichum > Colletotrichum theobromicola. Next base: position 20,229 of record JABGLZ010001133.1, read on the forward strand.
TGCTACCGCAAAGCCAGCGATAACAGACTTGTAAAGCAAATTACGGGACGCCACTAGCAGGCAAACACTGAAATAGATGTGCTGTGTGACTCTCTTTCGGCCACTATGTCTAGGAACTTAAGGCCAGCTTGATGAAGTGGACTAGAAATGGCCCTAAAGTGTGTCATGAACTAGCCGATGACATAATTTGTCTTAAGAGGCCGCTGCATCAGCTTTTGCTTTCCACCAGCCTGAGGTAGATCACCCTGTCGTTTATTCTTTACTCAACTCAATGGTCAATTCAAGGGCTCAGGTCTAGAAACCAAGTTCTTGTGCTTAACGTGGACTCTATCTGGCGGATCTATAGACGCTCCTTGAGATGATCCAGTTCGAAGTTTTAACTTCAACCGCTAGGCATAACCGCAGAACTTCAGAGGTCGAAGAGTTGTAACGCATCGAGCAATAATGCCGATCAACGGCCTCACGAGAGACAAGAGCGCGACGTCGCTAAAGACGAACAGCTCAGTATACCGCGTGGAACATAGCTCTTTGCAGGTACCACTTACACTGTCAACTAGAGAGAGTCAGCCAATGTCTCCGATACCTTCAACTTTGGTATCCGTATGATCATGATCTTATGCTACATGATTTCTGGACGTCAGCACTATACAAACGCTGCAGCAAAGGCGTATGCAGGGATATACACGGTGCCCATTCTAGAAAGGAAGATCAGCGGAATCTTCTTCGCCCATGGCATCTGCAACTTCGACAACTTTGATAGCCGGAGGATACTGATGATCCAGGCGCTGACGACAGCTCCCAGAAGTACCCTCGAACTGAGCCTCATGGTATCTAGTCAAATTGCACTGAAACACAATGATGAAAAGAAGGTATACAATGAAGTAGATCCACACCATTTCTATCGTCCCATGAAGTGAACAGCTAGACATGCCATGAGTGAATATGCGCAGCATGGATAGACATGCGAATCAAAGCTGAAATGAAGGCGAAGAGGGTCTCGCACATATACCAAACTTGCCAGGGAACGACGATGCTATCCGGACGTAAGGTGGGCCTCCCTATGTCGCCATGAACAATGCTGATAAGTGCCGCCGCAAAATAGGCGGAATGGAACAGCTAGGGGCGTTGTGGTCGAAGGTCTTTGGACTGTCGATCAGTAGTCGATACTTCCAGTTAACAGATACATGGCACCGTCGTCAATCGTGTGGTAATGGGTGATGGCAACCCAAGCGTAGGCTCACAGCCGCTATCCAGGCTGCTACGATGAAGAAAGACTGAATATCCATTATTCCAGCTCCTCGATTATGCGCCGCAGACATCTTTCTGCTGTGGCCGGGCAAAGTGGAGCGAGATGAGACATTAAACAACCGCTGGATTGATTGGCATTCAGAGGAATAAAGGAGCAGAAGCAGAGACCAGGCCAACATCAAGCGGCATCTCCTTGTTGTGTGTGCTAACGGCTATGTTATCTGGATTTATGCCGCTTTTAGGCAAGCATTCATTAGGCTCATGGGCCGCACAGTATTAATTAACAGCCATGTTTGTAACCATTCTACAACGTCGAGTCTCACGACGCCGATCTAGATATGAATATTGTCAAGCTGTCCCAGATGCCTTTTGTCTCAGCACTTTGTCTCAACACACATGTTTATCAACCGCAAAACCATAACAGAGGTGCATGGAAACAGTTGCTTGGGACAGAATGCATCTTTAGAGCCAGGCAACGGACGCGCGAAGAACGCAAAATCCCAATGCAAGATCCGCGCTAGATTCAGATCACCCGGTCCAATCGTTATCGGCTTAGCAGATGGAGACGCTAAGGGTGGCCACCGTCGTGATATAATAAAGGAACTGATCCATCAACTACTCCGACGCCGCCTTGGAGGCGATCCGTAATACTTTTAGTAACACTCATTTCCGGGAAAAAAGGACCTCAATGTGGTGCGCCCAACAGCTCGGGGCTTACTATTAATAGTAAATAATTGTTCTCGTCGTTTCGTTATCCGATATCTCGCACGAAAAGCAAAACAAATACTCATGTATTATAATATGAAGAACTCCTCGCTTGGAAGTTGAAACACCCTAATTCAATGTTAGATGAGCGCAATGACATACCTGGGTAACCCATACCTGTGGACGGCCATCACGATGAACGGACGAGTCGTCGCGTCAGCTGCCAACCTGGGAAACTGACGATCCTTGTACAGCCTTCGTAGTCTATTCTGCAGAGAGGTTGCTTAGTACACCACCCTCTGATCAAGAATATCGTATGATAAGCGACAACGGTAGATCGTCGTGCGACTTGACCTGTCCAGGCACTGCCTCGCCCGCCTGCTGCTTGAATAAATTTAACTAAGAAGTTTTTTGCGAAGAGGCATTGTCAACATGAGACCCGCAATATTGCTCCAATTAATCAGCTGACGCGGATGTGACTCAGGTGGTCTAGCAGCCGAAGAGTCTTCCTGTGATGGTTTTAGTCGTCGATCTGTTGCGCCTGAGCCACGGCAAGGCAGTGCGCAAGGTTGGATCGAAAGCAAACGAGGCAATGTCGATCGAAGACACATGTTTGAGGCTGGATTGGGGCGTGACGTTTAGGAATCGGCGCAGCGTCTTGGTATCATGGAAGCAAAGAGTCAACGTTTCTAGAAGCAGTGGCAGAAACTCCGAACACCCAATGCGTCTCTTAATATCAAGTGGGAGGTCGCTGATTGGGTATGGTTCAGTCGGGAGACGACGCACATAGCCTTTGAAGCTGTCATTGAAGACAAGGAGCACCTCTGGCGCTTCGGGCTTGCGTGTGGCAAGAAAGCCGCATGGCGTGAATGGACAGGCTTTTCGCATCGCATTACGCATGTTAGTAGAGAGCCCGAGTTGTGCATGGTCCAGAACGGGCCTCCCTTCGTCCGCCGTCCATAACTCGGGGCCGGACGTGGTCGCACTGAATCAAAGGTTGCTGGTCTTTGCACCGAAGCCAATGCCAATGGACGACAAGGAAGCCAGGAAAACATCACCATCTTCTCTCTACAACTCAACACTAGGAAAGAACCTGTACGATGCTGCTATCGTTCTCCTGTTGGAACGAAACGACGGCAGGGCACTAATACAAGCCAAGTGGCTGTCAGCAGAGAGGTTAGACATTATGTGCTCGCTAGCTCGCCTGTTCGCCGCAAGTAGTACAAACACACCGCATTTACAATGGGGAAATGAGAGAGAGGGAATCAGCCTATGGCACCCGTTGCGGTGTTGCCGGAGTAGCACTACTGGACGTAGATAGAACAGAAGCGCATCTCCCTAGCCATCGCTGGCATGTAGAGCTGCTGCACGCGCCTGGGTAGACAGAGATTTCAGGGCCCGCGGGCTGCAGTTGTTCCCGTCGAGAAGGTCGTCGTTGCCAGAGGCCACATTGACAGAGTAGCCGGACGTGAGGCCGAAGGCGCCTATGAGGGCGACATTGAGAGGGAAGTCATGCCCTCTTTGGCCTGCTACAGAGGAGATTCAACGGCCGCGCAAGCCCGCTGGTGCGTTCGGCCGTCTTCCTCAGTACAGCCTGGCGCAGGTGCCATAGTACGTCCGACCCTACGTCCGGGTGGGAGAAGGCATGGTGAAGAGCGAAACAAGCGATCTGCTAGACCTGGGTGCAGACGAAAGTGATGAAGAAGGCAATGAAGACGACAGAGATATTTCCGCTGCCGTCGCGGATGGTCAATATCCACCCCAAGACCGGACCATGCGACCAATCTATTCAAGGGCCTGTTTATATACGGTACGTTCTTCTCTGCGAATCGCCGTTCATAGTCGCGGAGTGATGATTCGTGGCTGCTGCTGAGGTCGTTCAGACGCTTCACACAGAAGGAGAAAGGTGACAGAGTAGGTAGACCAGGAGAAGCCCGGTTACACGTAGACATGTGGCCCATAGACTTGCTTTAGGCCGTCTTCCACTACTTTGCCATCTGGGCTGTCAATATTCTCTGCCCCATTACACCGACTCATCTTCACAGCGCTATCTGTTCTTACTGTTGTTGGCCTCGGCCAGTCATTGTTATGGCCGTTCGTTTGTTTGTTCCGTTGATGTTGCCTTGCTCGCTTCGCTCCGATGCCTTTGTGTGAATCCGCGCCAGCTAATATCAACCACAAACTAAAAAAAAGACCTAGAGTTGCTAGTTCCTAATTTCCAGCGCCCCCCGCAAGGCAAGTAATTAAGTTTGAGGCCTAAACTTAACTTAATTGCCACATTGCGATACTATACTTGATTAATTATAATTACTTATAATTAATTAGTAATTATCCCTATATTTAGGGGTGCTTCAGAGGGAGGAGAGGGGGGGGCGCCCAGAGGGGAGGGCTCTGAAAGGGACCAGAGGGCTCTAAAGGTGAGGGCTCTAGAGGGCAGGACCCGGGAGGCTAGGGTCTAGGAGGGGAGGCCTTCGGAGGGAGGCCCAGAGGGAGGTCCGGAGGGGGAAGGGCCCGGGGGAGGGCCCGGGACGGGACCGGGACGGGGGCCGAGCCCCGGGCTTCTAGGGCCTTCAGGGCCTCTAGAGCAGGGCCTCCAGGGCCAGGGGGGCCAGGCTAGATTAATAATTCTCCGAATTCTCCGGGCTCGCGCAGTCCCCCTCAGCCCTCCTAGCACCCCCTATCAAAAGAGTTAAGGCAATTACGCAAGTCTAAGGCTCAAACTTAACTCGATTGACTGGCGATAGCTTTAAACTTGCTTGATTGATTGATTGAACTTGACAAGTTTACTTGCCTGGGAGCTGAAAATGCGCTACCCACAGGGCTGTAGCTGGAAGCGCGCTAATTACCAAGTGCGGATGCGCAAACACGCTGACGGCATTCTGGGGTCTGGCCGCCCACGGTCGGACTTCTCAGGATGACGGGAGGTCCTGGAAGAGCCGTACAAAAAGAAGCCTTTTCTTTCCCGCATCACAGAATTCACATCGGCTTCAGATGCAACAATCCGTCAAGGAAGAATCAGAGGATTCGGAGATTGGCGCCGTTCAAAGTCAAATATTTTACAGGTTCGTCTCTGCTTATGTCACAGCTATCCATAAGCGGGTTGGCTCTGTGGGCTGTGCGCAGATCAGATCAGATAAGCGACAGAGCCGGATCTCCGGGACGATTGCCGGGACTTATCCTAATGAGGATAGGATGATAAGGTAGGTAATCTCCCCTAGCAACCTGGAGTGGAGTGGAGTGCAGCTGGCGGCAGCCAACACAACAATGGAACCTCGACTGCTTCACTATCCACCACACCACGCGCTTCCCCTCCTAACCACCAGCACTCCGCCGTCCAGTCCACCCTGCCTCTCCCTTCGTCAACGCCAATGTGCACCTCCCGCGATGTTCAAAATTGGCTTCTGAACCTCCCCGACCGGGCCGAAATACCCTGCACGTCGATCCGGGGTCGGCAGAGGCTGCATCACCCGCCCTTTCGGAAGCGATGAAATACGTACGCCAGGCTTCTGGATATTCCTCCATCAACCACACGCCTTATTTCCCGCTCCGCGACAAGCCCATCTCGCTCAGCATCGCGTCTCAGCAACGCGGCGCAAGCCTGGACGACGCGCATCTGCGGATCGGGACCTGGCACGCCGCTCAGTGGGCTTACCTGGAAAGACTCGCGACAAAGAACGGGAACACATTGGAAGGCCTGGCCTTTTTGCCAGGCATGATCGTTCAAGCCGAGGATTGGCATTTTGTGGCGTCCACGCGCGAGGGCACAAGCACCGTATGCCGACCCAACATCCCCCCGCCTCAGCCGCAAAAGATTTGCTGACTCGTGATGACAAGGTCCTGTGGTCCAAGAAGATTATCGGCTCCACCACCGAAGTCGAAGGAACCTACCAAGTCATTCGGACGATCCAGTACCTTGCGTGGTGGACAAAGGAGATGTACTGGCCCTGGTTTGTGTCAACAATACTTGGCTTGGACAGCCAGAGGGACGCACTTGAAGCGGTAGCAAGTCCAGAGAGGGACACACTGCAAGGGGCAGCAAGAGATTCGCACATTGAAGGTGCAAGCTAGATCCAGCAAAGGCGAGTGAAACAGCAAAAAAAACTGAAAGAAAACACGACCGCTCGGCCCAAACTGGATGGATGGGAAATCGGAAGAAATGGCCTTTGGAGAGCTTGATCGCGAAATCCAAAACATTGTTCTAGCATGTAGAGACATCGGGGGTGGTGGCTTCGTGGTTTGCAGGTTTCTTTTTCCGGCAGTTGCTGAGAATCGTCAGGTGGTCGTGCAGTCTGTGTGCATTAGCTGCTACAGCGCCTTGTCGATGCCAGTTTCTAAGTAGTGTTGGTGCCAGTCGAGTGGCGCCAGTACCAGTGATTGAGTGGGGTCGGTGCCAGAAGTCAGGTGGGGTCACTGCTGAGGAAGGTACCAAGTGTGGGGCCCAAGCGTGGCACCCTGGTAGCTGCCGTGTGAGTGAGGTCGCTGCCATATGGTAGCCGCTCTCAAGGTCATCGCAGGGACCACCTGCGGTTTGGCAGCTGCCAGTTCACCACCTGCCACTACCTCAGCAATTGCCGACGCCAGCGCCCTGCTGAAGTGAAGCAATGAGGTTTATGTACTGGACGTTTCTTTCACAAGCCCCCAACCATCCAAAGCTGCCACTCTGAAGCTGTGAACCAGAAAGCTCTCTCTTTTCAAAAAAGTTCCAAATATCCGTCTTGGGCTTGCTACAAAGATTCATGCCACCCATGGTTTTCAAGGTTGACGTGACATCTGCCTGACCATGGCCTGCGAAAGCTTCAGAGCACGCCTGGATGATTTTCTGTGGTTATGTAATCCCGGCAGTGGTCGTGGCCTGTGCCTCCCTAGCACGTCACGTCTCAGTGCCCAGGACAGAACTGTGTAGCTGCCGTGTGCATGTCGCAATGGTGGCGCATTGAAAGGGAGCGACGAAGGGGTGCTGGCCCTGGCCAGGCCTGACACTGAACCTGATGGAGGAGTGGTAGTCACGGCGGTGCGCTGATTGCGGCAGGCAGTTGATGGCATCGGCTCCGTTTGGCAGGGACCTGCGTGGGTCACTGGCAGTGATGGCATTGACTCCACTTCGGGGACCTGTGGTAGTGTGGTAGGGATGGCACGTGGTGGCTGCCTGAACTCAATGGATGGGAGCGACTCCACTACGTGGTAGTGACTCACTGATGTTAGGTGCTGCCCATCCACGAACAAAACACCGTTGACCCGTTACCCTGCAAGATGCATGCGCCATGCCAGCTCCATCGGGGGCACCGTGGTCTGCAGAGAGATGCAGCATCGCAATTTTGCTATCATTTATGACGGCGAACAGTGGGAGATGGTGAGGCAGACAGGGTTGAAGTGGATGTGAGAAACGACGATAGGGAACGCGCATCATAACAGTCTGTGTCGCTTGCTGCCGTAGTCTCCCACCACAACTCATCACGACTCATCGCTTGTCAATTCATCGCTTGTCAATCCATCGAAAAGTTACATGGCCAAATCTCGCTTCACTCCGTCAGGTCCGATGTCACACCTACGGCTCCCACTTACCTCTGCGGGAAAGCAGAAATGCACGCCACAAAGAAATCATCGTACGTGCTCGGCCGTCCAGGCATCCAGATCGGCCGTCTGGGGTTGGCTCCGACACACGGCAACAGAATTCAAAAGGCGGCGGTCGGGCTTAATAGTTGATTCATGGGGAAAAGGACCTGCCATTGGATGCTGAAGAAATGCTCTTGGTGGAAGGCTGGGAGAAGCCATCCGTTGTTCATCTGTCGTCATGAGGTTCGGCTTCAAAGTGATGAGTTTTTCGTGACTGCACTCAATTAGGTATCCATAGTGCTGCGTCGCCTTCCCTGCAATAGTCCAGGTCTTCAGCACAAGTACCATTCACAACCCCCTAGTGACATTTTCTGGAGCTTGCAGAACTCTCAGCTAGAGCTTACCTAGGTCGGTCCGGAATTCCTACCACGTTGCAACCATGCTGCGACCGAAGGCATCACCCGAACATCACCACGTCCCAACAGATGATAAGGTGAGGAACACCGCCACGGAAACAGCCCTCCCCGTCTGCCGAAAGCACCCTTAAATTCCGCAATGGCAGTTTCCGCAACTTCAAGCTGAAGCTGCTTGCTGATAGCTGCTGGATGTCCAACTTGGAGCTCACGTCCACGTTATCCTACGTTGCCTGCCGATGTTCTCCCCTTGGATATGCATATTATGCGTTGAAAAAGACGAATAAGTAATGTCCGACTCTGGCTAAGGGTCACCCGGGCGGAGTGTCAAGCGTGCAGAGGGGATCGTCTCATCCTAGCATCTCAGAACAGCCCACGGAAGGTTTGCAATACCTAGGACGCGTATTACTTCATGACCTACTCTGGAGATATGAACTGTGGTACGCGTGCCTGAAAGCCGGAAATGGAGAGTCTCTCCTCCACTGCGAGCGTCTTGAAACTCTTCTTAAGATGCACCAGTGAAGTGGAATTCAGTGCATTCAAAGTCATCTCTAGGACCCTTGGGATCTTCGAAGTTCTGTTCTTGGGGCGAGACAGGCTGGCCTCCGGGTTCGGCCAATGTCCTCCACTCTCCAAGGGGAGTGTCGTCCACAGCTGGATGCCTGCGGTTCTCCGAACATCCACGGTTGTTCTTCATGACTGCGCTTTTTTGCTGTTCGAGAGATTGCTGATCTTGCTGGACATTGAGAGCATGCTGATGTTTTAAGATCCCGGCGACTCTGCCCTTGCAGGCTTTTGTTGATGCTGGACTTGCCTTGCTCTCACCACCCAGAGAGTTTTCTCAGACCAGAAGTACGTACTGCCGCGCCACACCCATTTCTCCAAACCGTCCGATTTCAGTGTTGCCGGCTGGTCTGTGCCTCGAGGTGCAGCCAGCACAGACTCCGTAGCTGCTCAGGCCCACAAATGAGACATCTTTGATTGGGTGGACCATGGAGGACCCATTTCGTGGACGTCCAGGAAATGGGGCACAGAGTGGAGACCTGACCACGCTAGCCTACTTGGGATTTGAAGGTCAGGTCAACGTGGTCAGGTCACCCTCCCCCCCCTCTGGTCAGTTCAACCCTCTGGTCAGTCGACCTCCAGCGACTCTGGGCGTCCCCACCTTTTCAATCTTCCACCCCGGAGCTTCTGATGATCCGGATGCCGGGCTGCGTCCCGTCTCTCCGCCGCTCCGCCCCACCAATACCAATAATAATTGGCGCCTTTAATTACTGTCCACCCAGCATGGCCAGGCCCTTCGCCCACCCCCGCGAACATCGCGCATCGACTTCAGAGTCAGATATCGAATCCAGCACAGCCCCGGGGGAAGGATGCTTTCCCTCTGACGCCTCCAACATCCTGCGATCGACACCCGACGTCCGAGTCCGACCACTGCGTTGACAGCTACATCCAGGCTCTTGAGCTTGCTGGGACCCGCCGCCTTCTCGCCCCGCCGCCGCGTAGGTCGAGCTGCCTCAACACCACAACGAGGCAGAGGCAGTACGCCGATTGGAACGTCGGCCATTCCTGCGCCAGTATGTCGAGGATAAAGTTCGGTACGTTTGGTTCTAGATTTAATGCGGTTTGTCGCAAGTATTCATATCTGACGATAGTGTAGGTTGAACTATGACCCCGCCTCGCGACTCGTCAACATCCGAATGCCTGCTCCCTTCCACGACGTCTTCCCTACCTCTGTGGCGAACGAAGTCCATAAGCAGCTCCAGCACATCGCCCGCCAGCCCGACAGCGACGGTGCCTTCGCAGCTCAGATCATCAGGGAGGCACTTCCCGCATCGTCCTAGAACCTACGGTTGAAGACTCCGCGGAGGGAGATCAACCGGTCAAGAGCCCGAGCCCTCTACAAACACACTGCAGCGACATCCGAATGCCCAGTTTCAACAACTACGCAGACGCTCTACTCTTCCCATCCTTTCCCATGGCAGCACGATACCACTTGTACCAGTCTCGGTCGATCCCCGTCTCCGGAGGTGTGGACGCTTTCGCCCTGCGCGCAGCCTTTGGGTCCCCGCTGATCGCGGCGCGATGGGCAGCGAACGAGACGTAGTTGGGAAATCCACGAGGGTCGGGCTCAGGTTGGCGGCTGGCCGTTGGTTCGGATTCTCTGATGGATATACCAGGCTCAGCAACCTTGCCAGGCGGAGGTGCGGCCTCTGGGTCCCGGTTCATTATGAGGCGAGGGGCACCAAAGGTCTCAGGCTGGGGGCTTGCCGTATGCGCAGAGTCTCTGATCCACACATCTGGCCGAGCAACCTTACCAAGCGGTAGAGATGCGGACACTGACGCTCTGCCCGCGGTCTCCAGGTCCCCGTCCTCGTTTATCGAAGCGTGGCGAGCACCAGAGGGTTCAGGCTGGCGGCTTGCTGCCGGCACAGAGTCTCTGATCCACGTAACGGGCGTAGTAGCCACGCCAAGCGGCTTCTCGGCGACGGCGGCGACTTCCTTACGAGGAAGCGTGCCTGAAATAGCTTTGGCCGCATCCGAGAGAGGCTCGACTTCACTCTCCGCATCGTCAGGGGCCTGCAAGTAGTTGCTGTACGAGTCCTCGGTAACCGCGATACTGAAGTCATCGATCAGTGATTCCCCACCAAACATGCCTTCGGAATCGAGAGTTGTTGTTCTTCCACCCTCCCCCTCCTGGAGCATGCCGCCGCCGGTCTCGCCATCCGCCTCCGGCTCCGTGGACCCCTCACCAGCAGCCGGAGCTTTGCCGTCCGACGTGCTGGAATCACCAACCTCGTGCTTCTTCTGCTCGTCGTCTTCTTGATTGTCGATCCACTTCTTGACATGTCTCTTGATGTATCCACACAAATTTCCAGGTGTGCTCTCCCAGCTCTGCATCCACTTCTCTTCGCCCTCCGTCGCATCCGTTGACTCCGCTAGCTTCTTGGTGAGGGCGTGATCGGGATCGAGAGCCTCGAGCGCATCCTTGGCCCGCTGGCGGTGGTCCGCGAGACCGGAGTGCTTGTGTTTGAGGAAGCGAAGTATCTGCCGAGCCCGGAGGGAGTGGTCGATCGTCCTCTTGCGGACCTCGTTGTCCTTCCGTTTGTGTTCTTCGGCCATGTCGGCGACGGAGCCTGTGAGTGCGCTGTGAGCGGATGGGAGATGCTTGCGACGGCTGTGGGGGGGGCCGATTGTGAGTGTGACGTGACTTACTCTCCTTGGCGTCCACGACGCGAGTGCCGGAGAAGCTGCCCTGGACCGGGACGCTGATGGGGCTCATCTCTGAAGCCATATTGCGGCGGCCGATGTTTCTTCTGTTGTTGATGATGATCGAGGTTTGGTTGCGGGTGGCGGGGAAATGAGGGCGGGCAACGGTGTGTTTCGTTCCCTTTTCATCTCCAGGCCGTTGATGTCGAATTGAGACATTGATTGACTCCGATGATGCAAAGTGAAGGAGGCACTCTTTGTTGGTGAAGCTGCGGACATGAGTGGAAGACCATCGATCTGGGGTCCAAAGCAAAACAAAGAGAAAAGTGCCTGCACTTGTCATTTGTCAACGTTGGCTAGATACATATGATGAGAAACCTGAGGGAATCAAACCAAAATCTATGTTGCTATGCTCCTGTTTCACCCGGCCAGAGACCTGCAGAAACGCACTTCGCTTCCATCCACTTGGCCATCGCCTTTCTTTTGCCCCTCTCCAATTCATTTTGCATGTCCCTCCCTGCTGCACCTTTCTTCTTCGTCTTCTTCCATTCGGCCTGGACCTGTTCCGCCGCCGCAGCGCCAGCACGTTCGATCTGCGGGAGGAGGTCATGTAGGTACATCTCCCTGGCATCATCGTCCTGCAGGACGACGACAACACGCGACGCAAAAGAGGAGGCTCGCCTCGTCATCTCATCCACCTTTCCCACCTTGTCGTCGTCGTCGTCGTCGTCGTCGCCGCCGCCGGGATGCTCGGCACCGACGAACGGCATGGACATGCCCGAATTCGCGGACCGAGACGCCAGCCTGTCGTGGAAGGCAACCCAGCCGGCGAGGATGTCCTTCCTCTGCTCCTCCCACACATGCGCCGGGTCCGTCTCCGCCGCTTCGCGGTACGGTGGCTTGTGGGTTTCGATGCCGAGGAAGTCGGTCAGGGTGGGATAGACCCCGTTGTAGGCAGGGTGGAGCGTGGATAGAGAATGGTGCGCGCTACAGATGGAGCGCAGGGCCGGAGGAGGTGGTGGTGCTAGAGTGACTGCTGGGCCCGGGGTGATGGGGTTGCTGGGCGTGGTGGAATGAACAGGCGATGATGATGTCGCCCAGAATATCAAGCCGAAGACCCAGAACAACGCTTGGAAGGTGAGGTTAGCGGCGTAGACGAGCATAGCGAAGAGTGAAAAGGGCAAGACGAAGCGTAGGATGGGGCGTGACGATCCATCTTCAGGACCGTCACCCTTGGCTGAACGCGAATGAGGCATGTTGAAAAGTCTTTCTGGGCTGTCGGTGCTCTTCGATCTCTTCCAAAGTCCCGTTGAACGGGTACGATACTTATACACGGCTGATTCCAGTCTCATTCTCGCAACTGTCTTCTTCAGCAGTGAACGAGCTAGAAGCGTCGAGGCCGTAACTTCTCGGCCGGATAAAAAGACCGCAACTCTGGCACGTCTCAACCGCGACGGCATCTTTGTTCATGTCACAAGTGTGTTGCAGCGTTCGTGGTGATGCTTCTGCTGGTAGATTAACAAAGAAAACATCAACTGAGCCATGATCAATCGATTATGATGATGGAAAATGAGAACAGACCTGGATTTCTGACATCACATTACCCCTTGGGTGAGAACACTTAAATACAGGTCGATTCGCCAGACAGTCGAGTAACAGAGAACTCACACAACAACACACGACGCACAATATCAACTTGCCTCCACTTCATCGACTCCAAGACTTGCTTCAATTCTCCAGTCTCACTATCAGGCTCCACATCTTCAACCCCAAGATTTCTCTCGATCCTTCAGTCTCAATATTAGTCTCAACATCAACGACTCCAAGACCTGCTTCGTATCCCTCACACCAGTCTCAACATCACAGAACCTTGGCTGCGTCACGCCAGGAGTCAGCACCATGCCACCGCACAGCGAACGTGACGTCCGAGACGCGAGCGCACTCCCGCCTCTGCCTCGACCACCCCGAGGCGGCCAGAGCCGCAAGTTGGCCGCGTTCCGACGGCCAGAGTCTTCACAACAAGGACGCTCACCAGCCCTTCGGCCTCCCGAAAGGGTGGTCGCCGAGCACCGGTCCTCCTCGGTGGCGGTGGGAACAACGAACGCACACGAGACGGTCATGCCGGAATCCAGTACCGTCGCCGCCGCCGCCGCCACCACCAGACACATCACCAACAGTCAGACGAACAGCATTGTCAACAACACCGACAACAGCACGACAATCACAAACAACTACTACGATGCCAAGAGTAACGGCGAAGTTGCTGCGCAGAGTGGTGGTCCCCGGCGTATCGAGGACGGCAAGGTCGACACCGAGAACGACGAAGTCGGTGCGGCGAAGGATGAAGACGGAGCAGCCTGCAAGTACGTCACGGACACCATTGGAAACTGGCTCTTCACCCTCATCAAGTGGCTCTTTGCCATCGTCTTTTCCAAGGCAGGCGCCGGATTGCTTGTCGTAGGACTCATCCCCCTCTTCATCTCCAACCTCACCTCCCAGTTCACGTCCCAGCTCGCCTCTCTCTCCAGCTTGTTCCAAATACCCTGGAACCTGCCGGGCCCCTGGTCCTCCTCCTCCCCTCCATCCGCATCCCCCGAGGCACCAGGAGGCCGTACGTCACACTCAACCTCCTCAGAGGCCATCGTCGTGCGTAGTCACTACTTTGGCGCCACAGCCTACGCCCTGGCCGTCAACGTCTTGGTGTACAATGCGGAGCATCTCGCGCGTTCCAACATCCCGCTGGTGTCGGCATTTGCGAGGGAGCTGACGGGCACAACAGGGCAGACGTCGTCAGACGGGCAGGGGGGTTCTTCCGCCTCGCTGGTGGCGGTCAACGGGGCGGTGAACATGTCGCGCATGCTTGTCGACTTCAACAAGGGGTGGATGCGCAACATGGCGCGGCAGCTCCGGAGGGAGGCAAGGGAAGACGGGATGTTACGAGAGGCGATCGCGACGGGAGCGGAGGCGGACAGCATGGTAAAGAGAGCCCACTCACCTCGCCCACCTGTTGGACATACATACTGATCTTTCAACAGCGACCTGAGCCATACTGGCAAAGACTCCTCTCCTCCATCCTCCCGGAGCGCTGGGCCCCGCTCCCCCGGCCGCTGGCCACGGCGCGCCGGCACTTGGTCCTCTACCACGAGACGCTCGTCGGCGCTGGACGCCATCGCAACGAGACGCTCGAGTGGATGGCAGAGGGGCCCGACAAGCGGGAGCTGGGGTGGGCGCAGCACCAGATGACGGTTGTGGGAGAGAGGTCGGAGGCGAAGCGGCGGGAGCTTGGTGTTGTGGCCGGTATGTATTCTGTTTCCTCCTGGTTCTCGCCCTAGATGAGACGGTAGGTTGTCTTGCTAACAGTGACTGGAACAGCCGACGAGGAGCAGAGCGAAGACGGGCTGGCGGCGGTGTACGCCGAAACGGACGCGATACTAGAGGACATAGCCATCTCGGGGAGAGTGGTGGGCCAGCTCCTGGGCGACACACAGCTGCGGGCGCGGGACCAACTTCGGGCGGTGGGCAAGGAGCGCGCGTGGCTCGAGGAGGAGTGCGGCGTCGTGGAGGACATGCTGGCGAGGGTGGACCGGCGGGACGTCACGAGTGTGGTCGCCATTGGGAGAATGATTGTGCGCGGTCTGGATGTTTGGCAGGGGATGAAGACCGAGTTCTACGGCAACGGGGATATGGTCACGAAGAGAAAGGGGGGCGGCAGTTGAAGCAAGCGTGCTTGCGCCCAGAATCACGTGGGTATTCGGTAGTCTGTGTAGGTAGTGATTTGGTCGGTAGTGTTCTAGAGAGATCACAGATCCTCTTCCTCCCCATGATGTCCCGCTCCGTAATCCGTGCCAACGGCCCCCTTCCCGTTCGTGTTCTTGGTCCGCACCCGCCTGGGCCTGGGGGAGCCGCCTGCAGATATACCAATACCCGATCCCACCTCACGGGCGCGTGTGTTCTGTGAAGTTGACGGCGCGGATGGGTCCAGCATAGCGCCAAGAGTCTTCGCACGGCGGTCAAGCATAGCAAGTTCGGCTTCGACGGCAACCGCGTCTTGGAGGTGCTTCTTCCAGCGGGCTACGGCGTCGCTGTAGTCGCTATTCAGCTGGGCGACGAGGTCCGCATCAACGGCGTCGGGGTTGGGAAGCGGCGTTTGCGATGAGGCAAAGGCGGGAAGCTGTTGCTGTTGCCGCGGGCCAGGACCGGGTGAGTTGACGAACCATGGTTGCAGCACCGAGGTCGGTCTGCTCTGCAACGGTTTGGGGCTCATCGCAGGCGGAGGGCTCAGCGGAGGCAAAGAAGCCGTAGCCCTGGGGCGGCGGGGAGGATCCGGAGGGGGCGGAGGGGGCAAAGGTCCCCATGTGGAAGCCTGACGTCTCCTCAAACTCTCCAGCGGCATCTTGGTGGGCGTCTCGGGCCAGACGGAGAGGTTGGTGTTGTATGTTGGCGCCGGGCTGGCCATCACGCTGCCGGACGTGCTGCCGGCGACGAGGGAGGGGTAGACTTTGCTGACCTCATAGACCCGATACTGTACATCGCGCGACGCCGAATCCCAGCCATCGTGGTTGTTGGCGATGAGCTCCAGGGCATGCATCGTGTCCGGAGACAGCATGACGTCGTTTGCGTCAGCGCCGTCGACTATGCGACGGAGGCCATCATGCGATGCGGAAGTGATGAGTCGGGGCAGGTTGCGCAGGGATGCGTCAGCCATGGTGATATCGGTCGGTGGAGGTTGATCGCGTTGGTGATGATTACCGCCGCCACGAGCGCGCGAAGGAGGATGGATGCGAATATGCTTGTTGATGTTGGAGAACCATGGAGGCAGACCGCTCGATACGTGGGCATCGCGCGGAGAAACATGAGCTCCGCGCCGTGTCTCGCTGCCATCGACAAACGGCCGCTGCCACCGTTTGCTGCCCACGACACTCAGACCCAGCGACCCGACAGTGTCGAAGCGGTGTCTTGGGAACAGAAGAGCGGTCACGGTGGACACGTCGACCAAGAATACGGTGCTAGATCAGCAGCGACAGCATCAATCAGGCGGCAAGCCCCATCGTTGTCGGGGTCGCAACCTCACTCTCGCCATCCGTCTTCTCCGGGTCGAGCATCGCCAACGGCTCGCAGTGGGAGCCATCCCATTAGACGAATCACCGACGATGACAACCAACACACAGCAACAAAAGCAGCAGCTGCCTCTGCTCACGACATGGCGGACGTACCCCCTCGCTAAGCTGGCTCTGAAGGGGCTGACTCAGGGGCCCAAGACGAAGGCGCCGCCGCGGACGCGCATCTACTGGAACACCGACGACAGGTTGGCATTTCGGGCCTTCCTCGCGCGCCACTCCCACTCGCCGGCCTCGCTCTCCGAGACGGACTGCTGGACCTGCGAAGGCTGCACCGACGACGCACTCCGGGCGGTCGCCAAGAAAAGTCTGGCGCTCGACACCACGCGCATCACCGAGCCGCAGTGGGCGGGCGTGCGCGATCGCATCTTGAAGCATTTCTGCTACGTGATGAAGGGCTGGGTGAACGAGGGCAAGATCAGGTGGGACGTGAATGGGCAGACGGGCGTGGAGACGTTTGTGTGGGATGAGGCGATACGCAAGAGCTGGATGGCCTTTGGGGAGGCGGTGTTGCCAGAGCCGGAGAAGGAGCAGACGCAGGAGAGCCTCATCATGCTGTCCGACGACGACGACGATGTGCACGGGGATCGGGATCAGGAGCCGGACCCGGATCCGGAGCCGGAGCTGGCGCGACGCGGCTGCAACCTTTCCCTTCAGCCTCCGGTGATCCCAAGAGATCAGCAACGCGACGCCCTCGGCGACCTTCTCCGACAACCTCCGCGTGTCCTGAGAGAGCTGCAGCGTGACGCCAACTTCATCTTTCCTCTTCAGCCTCCGCCTGTCCTGAGAAGGCGGCAACCAAGCATGGACAGCAACTTTTCTCTTCACCCTCTTCCGGTCCCAGGAGACCAGCAGCGTGACGTCAGCCGCAACTCTCCTCGTCAGCCTCTTCCAGTCCCAAGAGAGCAGCAGCATGACGTCGGCCGCGAAGAAGAGATACCCCACGGGGCGCAACACCAGCAGCACGACGTCATCGACGACCTTGCCATGGCGCGTAGTCTCCTCGTGGATCTGGCAGCGGAGGAGCGGCGTTTGCGGTTCGCGGTCTTGCTTGGCTCGGGTGAGTCAGACAGGCTGGCAGAGGCCGTGCAGGACAAGCACATGGTGTGGGCGGAGATGAAGCGCCGGGTTGCGGCTGTGGGAACGGGAACGGGAGTGTTCAGGGCAGGCGGTGTTTTTGACATGCTTCTGGGACTGCCGCATGGGGCGGCCAGAGGATAGGTAGATGGCGGAGGCTGGGGGGTGCATGATGCCCGGGTAAAGAGTTGATCACGATAGAGAATGTAGCCGTTGGTCTGAATATGCCAGGTCTGAATCTGCTATGGTGTTGCGTATTCGTCTCGTTGCCTGCCTGCCGTTGGCGAGAGGAGCAAGTATTTCGGATACGTCTTGTCATGTCTCGGAATGATGTCTGCCTGAGCCGCAGAGTCAGTGATTCGTCAGTCTGCCGTACCTGGAGCCGCACCTCTGGATGAACACCTCCCGGCTGGATGCATGGACGAACTCCTCTCGGCTGGATGCGTGGATGAGCCCCTCCCCACTGGTTGCGTGGACGAATGAAGTCCCGGCCAGATGGGCGAACGAACTCCTCTCGGCCGGTTGCGTGAACGGGCGGCGGGGGTGTCGGCATGAACAGAAGGAGGAGGATAGTGGTCGGCTGGCGCCAACGAGCGAGTCGGGAGGGTCGGCTCGTGGGCCCTGAGGTTGGTTTGCGCCATGGAGGTTGAAGGTGCGCCATGGGGATTGGAGGCTGCTGCCAGACCGCTGGTTTGGTTCGAGACAGCAACATGGCAAAGTGCGGGAGGATGCAAGCGGGAGGATGCAACGAGCGCTGGCGTGTTTTGAGACAGGAAGATGGCCTGCCTTGGTTGTGGTCTGGGCGATCAGAAGAAGATCAACCCGTGGCCGTGGCCGTGTGGCCGTGTGTGTGTGCCGCCATAATATCCGAGCCGACCCGTGCTCCCATCTGATGATCAAATCTCCGGTTCTCTCTCGCTTCCCTCTCTCCCTTCCAGGTTTCCAGAGGATCGACCCTGATGCGCGGTCGCACCCGTCTTCTTCATTTCTGAGAGGCGCCTGGGCAAAACAAGCACCCGCGCAACCCATGCCATCCATCCATCGGCGCCGGGGACAGACTCCAAGACCACGAGAAAAGACAACAACCCTTCAACCAGCGCCACCATCAGCGGGCGAGCAAGCAACCCGACGGCAAGATGGCCAGTTCCCATGAACCAAGCACGGGGCCGGTTGCCAATTTCCAGAAGACGCTGGAAGTGTGAGAAAGAGTGCGGCTCGGCAGCAGAAGAAGTGAGTCCAGTGCCCATGGGTGGTTGGCGTGTTTCGGTGCTCTGATGCTAACCACCAACCAGAACTTCCTCAACACACCACCTGGGACTCTCCGTGATCCGCTCTCTGCCGGTTTCTCAGCCAAAGACGCCTCCACTCGCATCATTCGACACGCTCAGCATGCCGAAACCGACAACCCCCGCGGCCCGGGCTCCTCTGGTACTTTGTCCCGTCACAGGCTCTCGCTACTTTCGATTGCGATCGAGCAACGTGACTCTCGGACACCAGAGTCGAGCAAGATCACCGCGGGGGCAATCCTTGGCACTCCGATCCGGTATGCCGACCCGATAGGCCCTGCGACCCAGGCTCCTCCGGCACGTTGTCCCGATCACAGGCTCTCGTTTTCTTCCATTACGATCGAGCAAGGTGACTCTCGGGCGCTAGAGTCGAGCAAGATGGTCGTGGGTGCCTTCCTCCCTTCCAACTTGGTTGCAACCCTACATGCATGCGTCTTTGTTTCGTTCTTCCGTGTTCGTTCGTGCGAGAGCTGTGTGGTCTGGCCAGCCACATGGTAGCTTCAAGCGATGGACATGTCGGGCGGGGCAGGATTGAATGCAGTGATGGTGGCAGCCAAGACGGTGACCGGCGACGGTATGGGAGACGAGTTAGGGTGGTGTCGTATTGGGTGTGGTGGTGTTGTTCTTGTAGTTGTTGGTTGGTGGTGGTGGAGGTGGTGGTGATGTCGTGATGCTTCGGCTTGGTGTTTTGGCAGAATTGGGGCGGTGGGGGAGGTGCCTTCTGGATAAACCTCAGGTACCTTCACCTTGGAGCAGTTTTGTGCAGTGTCGCGCGGCATAAATTGCCTTATGTAATGCAAGCATGGGAGTGGCGGGAGCTATGCTCTGTGGCTGTGTGATGTACAGCACAGCCACAGTGCAGCCGTCCCAGTGCCACCCTGGTGTTGAGAACAGTGTTGGCCTGATCACCCAACAGTGTTCCAGCACCACGGCCTCACTCCTCCCTGCACAGTCCCTAGGAAAAGGACAAAATGGAGGGCCAAGAAAAAAGGGAAAAAAAAAAAAAAAAAAAAAAAAAAAAAAAAAA
>JABGLZ010001133.1:39931-90277 GCA_014705045.1 Colletotrichum theobromicola
CCTAGCCCCAGGTACCCAAGGTACGTACTCGCCTGGCAAAGGCCGCAGAGGTACGCTGTACTTAGCTTAGGTAAGGTAGGGATCTGGCAAGGTGGACCCCCCTACTAGGGTCAGACGGGTAGCTGCATGCATCATGCATGTACCTAAAGCCAATCAACAAATTGCTGCCATTCGTATTGTCTCGTGGACTTTCGCTTTGTTTGCTTCATCACACAATGTTTGCTCCCCAAACCACAACAACACCAACACCACCACCACCACCACCACCGACAGACACCGACGCCGACATGTCTCGCAGCTTCAAACATCCATCTCGCCCCCGTTGCGTCTCAAGTCTACGAACACTCCATCTCTCTACGCTGCCGCCGTAGCGCACCTCCACCACGCCGTCAGCAGCCCCTCCACTCCCGCCACTCAGTCAGTCCGTTGGCAATGCCCTCGCGACTCGACCCTGATGCCGACCCCAACGTCGACGACCACCCACCCCGTCCCGTCAGACTCGGCCGTGCTACAGACCATCCTGCCGACCGCTTCAACGCGCTGCGCTTCAGCGTCCGCCTGTGTCTCCCCGCCGGCGACGATGACGACGAGTTCGGCCCTGTCAACCCCGGCACCAGCGACTCCGACACCGACCTCGACCTCGTCCTCCAGCCCGTTGAGATCTGCTTCCACGCCGACTTCACCCCCGACCCCGACCGTCCCGTGTCGCTGCACCTGGACCGTCGCGACCGTGTCGTCCTCTACCCGATTCCTCCTGTCCTGCCGACCCCGCAGCCACCATACTACATTGTCGAGTGCGATCCAATCGACATAGGCCCATCCTCCTCTTCCTCCTCCTCCTCCTCGTCCAGCCCTCGCCCTGACGACGCCCAGCAGCCGCGACATACAACCCTTCTCTCCCGACTACTCCCCTACATCGTCGTCGCCGGCGCCGCTGCCATTGGCGCGGCCATCTTCGCCATCTTCACACTGCCTTCGCCATCGCCCACACCTCCATGTCCATCCACATCTACGACATGCTCCTCCGCCCCCGCGGCCACAGTCACCCATGTCGCTGTCTCCATGTCGCTGGTGGACGACCTGCTCGCTCTTGCCACGGCCTGGGCCTCTGTCCCCGAAACTCTCCTCTCCCTCGCTCGCCCCCGCGGCCTGGCCTTCAACAGCGACACCATCTCCGACGATGACCTCGTCCGCTACTTCGACAAGGCCGCCCCGCTCGGCCAAGTTGTCGCCCTCGCCAGGTCCCTCGTCCGCTCCGTCCTCCGTGCCTCCCCCGGCGACCCCCTCGCCAGCCACTCGCGACCCGAGCGCGCTCTCGTCGCTGATATTATCGACTCCGCCTCCGCCGCCACCTCCAGCTGGGAGGTCGACCTCGAAAACCATGCCGGCTTCCGTTGGATACCCGCCATCGCCGAGACGCTCGACTGGACGCGCGACCGCCTGCGCAGCACAGCTCTCCGCAGCAGCAAGGCCAACACCAGCGGCGGCAATGATGACGACCATGATGCTGTCGCTTCCTTCTTCTCATCCCCCGAGTCCTTCAACGCGTCGCGCCGACGGTTGTCCGCGGCCGCAGACGGCGTCCTGACCATCGTCGACCAGTCTGCCACCCTGACTTCCGTGCTCGATACGTACAATGACACCCTGCTGCATCGCCTCGGCGGCCAGCAATGCGCCTTCTTCCGCGGCTGCCGTTTGGCGGCCGGCACCAGCCACCGTCACCCGCTCTGTGAACTGCCCGACCTCCCGCCGTCCGGCGACGTCCAGCCTCTCGTGAGTTTCCTCGAGCAATGGCATCGGCTGCGACTGAAGCAGGCCGACCACGCAGCCGTTCCCACCTCGTCACCCAGTCCAACGTCCCCGGCCGACGTCCCACTCCTGGAGGCCCTCGCGACCCATATCACCGCCGTAGCCGCTGAGGTGGACGAGCTCCTCGACATCGTACGCTCCCACGGCCTCTGGGATCCACTGCTCGCGCCCAACGCCGCGCCCAATGCCGCGACAGCAGAACCCCAGTTCTGGTCCTTCAGACACTTCTTCCGCCCCCGCGAGGAGACCTCCGATGTGCAGAGCCTGGCAAGCCGGCTGTCCGCCGTGCGCATGTCGTCCATCCTCAATCAAGAACTCGCTGTTGTCGAGGCCGTCGTGACAAGCCGAGCCCTCTGCAGCCGAACCGAACGGCTCCGCGCCGAACTGCACGACCTCCGTCGGGGAGGAGGCGGCTGGCTCGACGTCTCGTTCCAGGACTCTCCGGCTTTCGCCGTGGCTGGCGACGGCCGTCTGCGGGTCCGGTCGTCACACCGTGTGCTACTCCGCCACGGCGTGCTGCCCCCGCTGGGTGTGCAGGCCGACATTGTTGACAGCTTCCGGACCCGGGTAGGCGCTTTGGCGCAGAATGTGTCCAACAGCATGCGTCGCCTCATCCTCGCTCAAGAACGTCACGCCGTGCGATCTCGGCCGCCGGCGCCAGTGCGTCAAGACACACCGTACGATGGGGGGGATACCGAGGACGACGAGGAAGAAGAACTGGAGTGGCTCGAGGCGCTGGAGCAGAAGCTTGGCAACCCCGCCGCCACCATCCTCGCAGCTGCAGGCATCTGAGTACATGTCCCGTCTTGGATGACGTGGGAGACTTTCGGGGGTGCTCGTGAGGGTTTCATATTTGTTTGTCATTACTATACTAAAACAATAAAGTGCGTCTTGGTAGGAACTGCGTGTGGCCCGATGCAGGTGTGGCGTAAGGAGATGCGGACGGGTTCGAGTTGCTGGCGTTCGCAACGAGTGCAATGGGCGCAACGGGGGTTGAGAGCAGGTTGCTGGCGTCCGATGGCTTGGGTTGGATGCCCTCCATCTTGATCGGCGGCATCTTGTAGTGACTAGACCGAGCTGCCTAGACCGTGGTTCTTGGACGGAGACTAGTGACGACAAGTTGATCCGGCGTGAGGCTAACTTTAGACCCATCAGCAAGACGAGCTGGTTGTGGTTGGTGTCCGGTCATGGGGGCCTTGATTGTTGGTCGCGTCGCTAAGGAGAAGCTTGGCCGGGACAACAGGGAAGGGGGATGGCCTCCCCGTGGGATCCAAGACATCCATACTGACACCATCGGGCCAAAGGCGGGGGGTCCTGCTATCCCCCGACCGCCGCAGTCTGCGATACCGCATGGCCCCAAGGGTGAGGCATCATAGGGTTGCTTCTTCTCGTGCTTGCCATGATTCCCTTTGCGATGCTTTCATGTAAGGTTGACCGCCAGTGGGCGCCAGCTTCGGCATGGCGCGCAGAGGTTTGGCGGCGACCTCGATGATGCTGTCATTGAGATGGTTGTTGCGAATCTCGTGGGGAGGAAAGCCGGGTAAGGACGGCTCAGTTGGTCTGTGTATGTTTGGGGTTTCTGTCTCGAAGCCACATGACAGCGCCGTGGCCCTTGATGAGTGGCATGGTGACAACAAGCACCAAGCTTTGGTGGCTTGTTTGAATCGTTCGCGGGTGCTTGGGTCGAGATTGCTCCCTGGGCCCATCTATTTCAACCCCCCGAATGGCCCTTTTCGATATATTATACAACCTGTCATTCCTGTCCTTGACTTCGCTGACAACTTGAAATGGGAAAGATCTGGACATGAAGATGTTGTTGACCTCGAAAGTGGACTGAGATGCTCTGCGGGGTTCACAGTGGCAGCGGTGGTTTTACAACGATGGTAGCTTTTCGTTCTTGCCCATCATTTTCTAAATATGAAAGGCACAAAGAGAATGGACGTCTTCCATAGCACAGAACCTGGAACGTCAAGAAAGAAGTTGATAAAGGCCTTCGAATCCGACGCCGTGAATTTTGAAATGCGAGCTTCAATCCATTTGCTTCGATCATGCCAAATACAAGTGAACAACTCGCAGAACAACTTGATGATGTCAAAGTTCTTGCCCGAGTATTGGCAGTCTTGCGTCTCATTAGAATCTCCAGCACAGCTTCAATCTTTGTGTCTCGTAGGAAGGGCCTTTGGCGAAGCCAGTTTCGACGTACATTCGGTCAATCTCTGATTCCACCCGCTGGATGTCTGGAGTTGAAGTCAGGTTCAATTTGGAATGCTAACGCGGTCTCTGGGAGAAGCCCTGTTGTGATCGCTCGGGGAATGAAATGAATGTTCGTCTCCGCTCAGGGTTGGTGACAGCCTCTGGAGCGGAGAGGAGGATCAAGGAATATGTTGCATGAGGTCAATGAAGACCAAACCAGACTTGAATGTTAGGTCGCAGACTTCGTTCTCGTCACGGATGGTCTCAGTTCAAACGGCGGGTTGATGGTTTCGCGATCATCGGCAGCCATTAGGAAAGAGCAGATGCTGGAATAGGGGTGGTGGACGGGGCTCGAGCCTTCCAACTGACTGCGGGCTTATTCGGCAGAAGACAGAACAACATCCTTCCTGAAAGCCCGACGTCGAGACATGACGGGCAGTATGCGATGTTGATATCTACCCGGTTCAGCGCAGGCAAGACCCAGCCGTGGCGGCGAGTTTGCGTGCCAGGTGACGGTGATGCTGATTGGAATGGCTGTTGAGCTCAAGCTCTCTGAAAGGCTCCCTTCTCGCCTGGTCGGGGCAAAGACAGGCCAGGTCAAGACGTCATTGAAGAGGGCAACCTGAAATCCATGAGGGCATGGTATCTCTCGGCGGTCTGCGGAAGGTTGACTGTCATGATTCATAAAGGTCAGCGCACATCCCAGAGGCACCAATATGGAGTCTCGTGTGATGCCAATGCTGCCGAACAGTCCATGTCCGAGCACTTGTGGCGCAGCCTTTGCATCATCCTCATGCTTGACAAGGTTGGACAACTGGGCGTCAATTTAGACTACGTCGTCGAACTTGCTGTGGCAGACCAGTCCACATCACCAGCGAGGAACAATACTAGCAGCAGTCAACTCATGACTCCGCTTCCACCTGCCAGTTCACGCTTATGGCCATCAAGACGCTTTCAGCAAGCTCAAGCTACGACTGGTCCGCAGCCTGGCCAGCCACAACCAGAGACCCCATGGCTGTATCAGATCACGACTGCTCCGCCGTTTCCTAAGCCACAGCCAGTCCAGCAAGCTCAAGCTGCGGCTGCTCCGCAGCGCTGGAAACAGCATCAGACGCCTTAGCAGGGCTAGCTCATCCCCCATAGCTCCAACATAACCAATGCTGGTGATGAGGGAAAGGTGTCCGGAATCCAATACACAGCGGAAGAACTTGAGGGAGGATACTTTTTACACATTTTTAATGCAAAGCGTACCGGCCATGGATAAAAATCAAGTCAAACAGGCTGAGCAAGAGTCCGCAGCAGCCAAATGGTGTTGCGAACACGAAATAGTTCTCGAGCTGCCCACACTCGAGGTTTGGTGATGGCTTCAATCATGAAAAGTCGTCGGCGGGGATTCGACACGTGAGCTGGAGAAAAGCACATGCCCCATCTTAGGTAAGGTACGTACCCATTTCCCAGACACACCAGACTGTCGCATTGACTTTTCTGTGGTCTGTGCTCGTAATCGGGCCCCATTTCCTGGACGTCCAGGAAATGGGGCAGAACTTGGGCGGGGCCAATCAGAGGGGCACAGTCTCTTGCCTGTGGATCAGCACCAATCGGTGCCGAGATGCTGGGACTGGTGTAGAAAGTGTCTGGACAATCGAGGTACGTACTCCTGGACCACTGAGCACGTACCTCTGCGGTCACTTCCCTCGTGAAGCACGGCGAATGGCGGAGTGAAATGGAAGATGTTCGTACTGTCAGACTGATTCACTGACAACCAGCATCGCCGCTACGATTCGCAGATGACGAAAGACACGCAGGACGCGCCTCGACCACGACCTTCCCTTCTTTGGACCGTAACCCGCGCCATCGCAGACCGATGTGTACTGTATCTTATGGCCTGTTTTGCCTTGTCCTGCCCTGCTCGGCTGTCTGAGATCTCGACAACTCAGTTCCTCCCATTCCCTCTCACCCCTACCGAGGAGTTGACGCTCGGCATACGCAGAATCATCTATCTACTCTCCCTCTTGACTCCTCGCTGTCTCGCGCAGAACGTCGCCACAAGTGCCGCGGATTTGGACTTTTCGACCGTATCAAAGGGAATTCCCTCGTTGTAGGCAGAAGACCGAAACGACGGGAGATGCCAACCTCGCGTCGCCCCATGACACTTATCTTGCCAAACCGTCTGTTTCTTCTCAACGCCATGATTCTTCCAGGCAGGACCAGGCGGTCAATCGATTGCAAGCCAGCAATCTGCCCTACTCAGCACTCTTATTCCGCTACTTCTCCCATATCAGCATTTTCTGGCTTGACCTTCGCCGGGCGTTATCCCACGAAACTTTGCCACCTCCAAAGCTATTCCTATCCCAAAACCAGCCCTTTCACTAACACATTCGGAGTTTTCGACCCTGGACCGTCTCTGATTCGGCGCCAGGCCTCAATAACATCACCGTCGTGATATCCCAGGTCACCACGACCCAAGTCCAGAGGGGCATAGGATCACGCGTATCGCAAGACAACCGTCCTACGTCACCAAGACCGTCCAAAAGGGTTCATGCTCTATCGGTCGCATCAACAGCTTCGGAGTCTCCATAACTTGCGCACGCCGGCTAGTCACCTGCGAACTTCCCCGTTCCGCTGTTCAAGTCTACAGAAGAAGACCTCATCCAATATCGACTTATCAACCCCTCCACCCGCTCACGCCTTTCAGTCTGCTAATCAGAACTGTAGCCATGCCGTTGTGGTCACAATCGTCGCTGCTAGCGACAAGGTTCTGTAAAGCATCACCTGGTTCACTTTTGAGATCTACACGTCCACTTCCAAGTGCTTCCACTCCCCAGAAATGACCCAGTTGCTGCGGATTTTGACCTTGTGCCCCCCTTGTTCTGTCTCCGCCAAATCTGCCTTCCTTCCATTTGATGCCTTGAATACCTCCTGGCATCACAACCCATGTTCATCGTTAGTGCTGCCATCATCAAACCGGCAAACAGACCCTGGCCCGTACCAATCAATGCCAAAACTCCCCAAAGCAACCGTCTCCCCATCGACCCCCCTTCAAATGCCGGCACGCCACATTAACACCGAACATTAGGTGAACCATGGGCATGTATAGAAGACATGGCCTAGCCATTGCCAGTGCCCATTCATATTTTTTCGGTCGCCTCGGACCATGATCATTCATTGTGCTGCCGTCGATGAACTATCTGCAAACAAAGGCTTGGGTGACAGTACTAGACGACACAATCCCCAGTACATACGGATTCGACCATCAATAGCCCCATATCAGGCACAGCCCTGTATTGCCATGTCGGCCAGACTGTCCCGTCTCTTCTATTTCCAATCAATATATGACCGGATCAAGCCTTCCACGGGCCAAGTCGTGGATGGCATCTGCTTGACATGGTCTCTGGAGTTGCTGCTGGGACAGATTCCTCGACAACACATTAACAATGTCACCACAGCCGGAGATGAGTGTTCTTTTCCAGTGCCCGTTGCAGGTGGCTCCATAATGCTATTTATTCATGTTGCAGTGCGTCGGTCTCGGATGGGCCATCAGAATGAGCTCCAGGATCCCCACTGGGCACCGTCCGACCAAGCTGCTCCAGATTCTCGCTGTTGAACAATGCTGTCGGAGCTGAACAATACGGTTGGGACCACCACCGCTCTTGTTCAACGTCTCACGGAGATGCTGAGACCATGGCCGGCTGCGACAACCGCACGAGGCCTACGTATAATCATCTGTCGACGGCAGCACCCATTTAATCGATAAACATGTCAATCGCGGCCTGAATGCCAATGATACCAAAGGCAATAAATGTGTGAAAACTAGCCTCATTGGTCCTCCCGCTGATATTGAGATACCACCGTAGTCTAGTCTGATTGCCCCGTCATAGGCCCAACTCAATGGTGATGGCGGCGGAGAGCATGACCGTCTCAGGTACCGGAAACAACACATTTTGACGCCGTAAACCAGCCCAGCCTGAGCTCTGTTGCAGCGGAGAAGAATTCAAGGTACTGTTGCTCTTTATTTTTAACGGGCTGGGCTCATCATGGATATATGTACGAATCAGGGCTCAATCGGTATCAAAATATCGAGGGACCTAGGTCCCGCATCTGTGAGTATTTCGGCAACCAAGATGTCGGGTCTTTGAGCGACTATAAGGTAAGATGTGAGGAAGAAAATAAGGGCAAACATCTCATACGACAGAAGAGTCCTGATATTCGCTACATAGGAATGTGTCTGAGCTTGATGCTTGCTGAGCTGGAGAATATAGTTACGTTGCCGACACTGGCATAAAGACTTTACCAATATACCCGGAAAGGATTTTTTCCGACTTCCAAGTTACCACTCCTTACGAGATTTGACTGCTATCATCATATCTGGTCACGAATCTCATGATGAGGATACTTGTATCAACCAGCACGCCTGGCACCAAGCTTTTGCAAATTCGTGAACCCAGAACATGTCACATGACACACAATGACCACCTGCGTCCGTTGTTGGACTGCGACATGCATCTGATCCGGCTCAAAACGGGCTGTCTCTCTCCGCAGTCAACAATTTTCAAAGCAATATTTGAAATTTAGATGACTTTCTTTGGAGCAAAACACGTACTATGTCCGACCGGAAAGACTTTTTCATCAAACAAACAAGGGACTTCAGCCACACCATTGTGAGATCGCGATTCTTCCACGAAGATTAGCAGAAGCAAACGCTGAGCATACTCTTCATTCCCATCTCAACTTAGCTATGCAGTACATGCAGGGCGGTGTTGGTCCGCTGCGGTTCTTGGGGCAGGCATCAGGGGGAATCCCACAAAACAATGCATGCAACCTTCATCCCTCATACCTGATGTGCACCCAGACCTTCAAGAAATCATTCTCTATGAACATGTGTCTGGCGAGCTTTCAACTGTGTGTGTGCCCTCTACCGTGGCAAAGGTTGCATTGATGCACACCTTTGACGAACAAAGCACTCGACATTTGCTGGCGAGGCGACGGCTTGAGTCACAGTATTGCCTTGCATGCTGACGAAGACCATGAGCCTTTGAGATGACTACGACCTTGACCTTGAAGTCGAAACCTCCAGCGGCTTCTGCTCGCTTTGAAAAGACAACGCTGGGCTCCATTCTTTAGCTCGCTGAAATCACAACCATCACCGCCAGGACACGCAGTCCAATATCGAAAGGATGACCAACTCATCATCGACCAGAAGCTGAAGGTAGCCAGCGTCACCCCATTATCTTTACGTCTTCTGCAGAGCGGGCATGTGGTAGATAACACTTTGTTGAGGCGACGCTGCTGGTGTGAGCCTTTGCTTTGTAAAATTACAACCTCACTGAAGTCTGCGCCGTCCGCGTGCCATCTTGAGAAGACTCTCTTAGCTCTAGTTAGCAGGCTGCTGGTTATCTATACAGTGGTAATTTGAGATGTAATCCTAGTGATCAACATTATGCAGCCTGGTGTTTGATATGTGATAGGATGCTCTTTGAAACCTGTGCTTGTGAGCCTCACCTGCACTTCAGGCCCCGTTCTTAGTTAGCAATAACAAGCATTTCAGCGCAGCGGGAATTCCTGGCACTAGCTTGAAAAAGCTTCTGGGGCTTATATATCTGAGGTTCCACACGAACTGGCTGATCAGGCATCTAATCTACAGTTCGTGTCCAGTTTCTCCCAGCATCCCTTCTATAAAGGGAGCCTTTCACAACTGCAGAGACCCAGAAGGCGCTCTTATACTTGAAGCATTGTATATTATTGAATCGCCTTGCGTCTCTTTTTAAAAAAGAGCTTCATCAGCCTTGAGGCTCTTCCAAGCGTAACGATCGACAAGCCGTCTCCGAAACCAGGTCCACATTTGAGAATTTTGCACTTCTCATCACAAATGTGAGTTATAGAAAGAAAAATAGCCAAGATGATACATAAAGTACTAGAATTTCTCCAGTCTCCAACTTGAGATTATGATGTTCCGTCGGTGTTCTTCATCCAAATTTTCGTAGGTCTCCACGTTCTTGCGGCGATACCAGTGTTCAAGATCCAGGATTAGCATGTCCAGTCTTCGTGCATCAATCAAGCCGTTCCTAACCGTAACTATAGTCTCATTCCGGCGGTATGATGATTCGCCGCACTCGCTCTTTCTGTGCGCTCGTCTAAGGTCCTGTCCATGCGACGCATCTTGGCTGAAGACTGGCGTTGACCGGACAGTGCAGTTGGCAGTAACGGATATTTTGTTACCAAAGAAATCAGTCCGTATGAGTTGAAATCAGGTGCATCAGCGATGCTTGAGCCTGTGCCATATGCATGTTGCGGTCGTAGGATGGTACGTCTGAGAGAAGTTTCGACAGGCAGGAGCTGATGGGTTCACGCTTCATTCCTTCCGCATCTAATTTGTTCAAAATCTTTTGCTGTAGCCAGCTCAAAAGTTCAGGGAGGATTCGCTGCGGCAAGTTTCCTCTCTCTTCGCCCTAAATAAGTCTCTATCGGATATAACATAACTATCCAGCAACTTGTGTCTTATCGCCACAATGTCAAATCGACCGTCATTCCGGGAGCCAGCCTCCTCAGCAAACATCGGCGCAGAAACAGGGCCACGACGTCTTCCACCACGCCCAAGAGGACGCAGACTACTCTCCCTTGCGACCAAGCGCCAGGTACATTCACACCATGTACCTGATACCGACAGCTCTATGTGCAGCGGTCGGTCCGAAAGTTCCGAATGTCAAGCTACCCAGGCACCAAAAACACCCATCGCACAGCAGAATGTTACGTCGCAGGCTTCCCAACATGAAGACGACAGAACCAAGAGCCTTGGCGGCTCAGAAGCAGCTCAAGATCGTAGCGAAGCCAAATCAGATGTCGAGATGCAGCCGCCGATAGAATCCGCAGAAGGGAAAGGCTTATCCAACACAGTCCTTCCTTCAGGTCTGCAACGCCCAGACGGGATTTCGTTCGGGGTTCAAGACATTTCAGGCGCGAACGATCAGCAGTATGCCGGCAAAGCATCTTACACTTCCAGAAGATCTTTGAGCCATCACACAGCGCGCAAAAACCAACAAAGGGCTCATATCGCCCAAGCTGAGGCAGCACTCCATGCCAGAGCCAGAACCAGACTGCAAACACGCAATGCGGCACTGGCCCCGTGGATGACTGGGTTGTCGGAACCAGACTTACCTGAGTCCCCACCACGGATGTCCGTCGAACAGATCTGGCAAATTGAGACGTGGCTAAGTCGGTGTGAAGCGAAAATTCCAGCTAGCAATAGAGAGGAGAGGGCGTCTGACACATTGAAGGAGTCTGGGAAAAGGGCAATTCCTGAGCACAGATTGGTGTTGGGAGGCGGACAATACGATTGATCCTGTAAAGATAGCGAGGCTGAATCAAGAGTGCGAAAGACAATTAACTTAGTTGAATCTGTGAAAATGACAGACACAACCATTCTCAGAGCCCCAGACCAGACCACAATTTTAACCACTGCTCCGGCTGACCCTAAGCCAATCTGCCCACCTCAGGGCACGCTGATGAGCCCCAATCTCGGGCTTTCATTCCAACGGCATGATGGATCTGTCTGGATCCTTCTGATAATCTTTCAATAAATCTCCATAATGGGCACTGCTATCCCCTGCTGGCTGGGTATCATGATTTGTACAAGGGCAGGAGTAAACACGGGCATGGCATGGAAGCAGACAACTACTTATGAAGCAGACAACTTCCTATCTTCTAAATCGCTTTAACAACCTCACAGCTGACCTCATCTTCCAGTAATAAATCACTTAAGCGTTTCAAACCATCTCACTATTCCCAGCATATCCCATAAACTATGCGGACTGCTTTCCTTAAGGCCAAGGCCATCCCGAAAGGTCTTGTCTCCGGTAGAGGTCTTGTCTCTGGTAGATGGAAAGAATCAGGCCGTCTGCCGTAACGGACTTAACCACGTGTCGGATTACAGACACGATCAGCCGGAATTTGAGACGGAATACGATGCATTGGGACTCGGAGTGCGGCAAGCGACGCAGGAGAGAGAGGCACTTCTAGCAAAACCACGGAAACTCGCAAAGCTGATGAAGATGCGACAAGAACTCCAAGTCTGCACAAGAGTGAAAGTAGGGACGCAGGGGTCGGGATCAATGTTGTCTGCGTCGGCGCAAGCTTCGGCCTTCACAAGTCTCGAATCGTTTCCAGGACGTCGAGATCAAGTCAAATGTTGTCATGAGCAGAAGCCACCTGAACTACAGGGAGACATGTCAAACATGAAATAAGACATCTTAAGGTATAAGCCGCATGAACATAGATCAAGCTGCGACTCTCGGGTTTGAAGTATTTAGCAACACCGTTGAACATCGGTTGTGACATAGCTGCCGCGAAACAACAAAAGCTGCCGATAGCTGGAACATCAGGAGGAGATCTGGGAGCGCCTGCGATATGTTCAAATGGATGCAATGGTACGGCAGATTTGCTTCCTGGCCCAACAGATAATCTCGGATGGAAAGCATGTCAAATAGCCGTGCTGTTCCTCGGTGATTCATAAGTTGGTACCCTCTCAGGCGTAGACGAAGAAGAAGGGCTGAGGAATGAGAGCATTGAACATTTGGACAAGATTAAAAGCGACAAGCGAAACGAACCAGGCGTGGCGGAAGAAGAAGAAACACTCAAAATTTTGGTTTCAAACGCGCTATTGTGAACTGTTCCCGGAATACCAGTATTTGCGCATTGGTTCCGAAGAGACAGGCAATTTTTCTCTGTTACCAGGGCCAACTAATAATGGCCGGGACAGAGCAGCGGCTTTTGCGGTAGATAATCCCCCTTTTCTTTCGACTTTTTTAAAGGGGGATCGGGAACAGAGGCAGAGGTCACAACTCACATGCAATCTCAGCGCATCGCAACTTTTGAATTCTATATGATCTTTTGGGAATGCGGATAGAGTAACTGAGATGGGTAGACTAAACGTTGCATATGGATGTGTCGGGATAAACGTGGGGGTAAAGATGTGACAGGAGGCGCATAAAATCGGTGATATGAATGGTACGTGACGGTGGTCATGCGGTAGATGATTCTTGTGCGATCTCGAAGCTCTCTCAAGCTTGGCTGTTAGTGTAAATTACTTGCTCTCCCCGTCGCGGGGGCTTAATACCGCAAGTCGAGAATCGTATTCTGATAGCACAAATTTGGAGAGATGTGCGAGCCACAGCTCACCATCACGTAGGACTGCAACACGCCATTCTAAGGCTATTAGAACGGCTTCGTTGCGCGTCTGAAGCTCTTTCGCCCGCCGCCTTCGTGTCTTTTTAGCCCCTCTCGCCTGCCGTTCATAATCAAATCCTTTGCAGCTGTGCCGATGCTGGCACGTCTAGGTGGAAAAGATTTATCTCCGCTCCTGCCTCTGCTCCTGCAAATTCCAGCCGTGGAGTCTGGGTAAGCTGAAAAGAAGTCTTGATGATGTGCAGCAGACTGCTGTTGAGATTAGATGCTGTGATCCTGGACCGATCTTCATTGATACTTGAGATGGCCAACAAGCTTGCCGTTGCCGCCAGTGCTGCAGGGGACATCCTGTACACTTTCTCTGGCCGACGAGGTACTCGCTCCCTCCCCGCCCTCCGTACCGAATATGATGCGATGAGTGATAAGGTTTCGGCTTGCAACCGGCGACGTCGCGACCACGTTGAGGCCGGCATGTACAAAGGACCACAGCACAACCAACATGCCGACAACAATTATGAAAAGAATGAACAGCCTTGCTACCTCGACCTATCCCTCGTTGACTCCATAATCCATGGTTTACGTCTTTCTTTCAGAACGATGCTTGATCTTGGTAGGCACTCCTCTTTCCTACAGGAAACACTATATCCTTGATGTGAGTAGTTCTCACAACGTCATAAATTGAAGGAAGCGTTGTTTCCCTTGAATCCTTCATGCTGCTGAGCGAAGCTTGTATGAGCCATGGTATCTCAGAGCAAAATCAGCACTCCTAAGCTGTATTTGAACCGGCTGAGAGCAGCTCTGTTGTATGGTCCTTCTATCACTGTGACCGGTTCTCCTTCTGATGGGCATGACGCACGGCTTTGGCCTTGATCCGAAGCCAGGTTGGCGCAGCCAAAAAAGCCTGCAGCCGAGAGGTTTCCCGGCTGAGCGTGGGGAACTATGCTTATATTTTATACGAAAGCTCAAAATCTTGTAATCGGAGGAGCCCTGGATGCAAAGCTTACTACTTCAACACGAATTGACACTTTTTAAGATATTAAGCATGATATCGACTTCTTCTTGGCGATGGGACGCAATAGAGAAGCATATTGGTGACGCATGATGCAGCAACAGCCCGCGAAAGCGGATTAATTGAGCTGAGGACAGAGACTTCGAGTATAGCAGATAAGGATGCGGATCGACATTGACATGGCGCGGAGAGAACCTTCGTCGTGCTTCTGTTCTTGGTCTTGATAATGAACATCCTTTCCGTCTCACTCTGAATTTCTTCACAGTCCGCTTCGCTACGTACATTCAATTTCTATCGCACCCTAAGTCATAGAATGAGGAATGATGAATTACGCCAGGTGCAGCATAGTCGATAGAGGCGGTCATGAGTCTGGGTTTATGTCGGGACTGATAGCATGACACTGGCAAGCTGTCGTTAAATAACGTCGTTAATCAAAAGGCCCAGAAGAAGCTGTTCTGACGAGCGCAATGCGGCAATAAATTTGTGTCTTGATTCAGGTAAGGCCTTTTTCATTGCAACTTGCTCGCAGATGGGCGATTACGGATGATGTGCTGGAGTTTATCTTCGTCGCACGATGCGTCAAAGAGGATGTATTACGTTTGACAGTGCTCGGATGACTGATTGACTGGTTGAAAACACAGGGTCCGTTGAGAGAGCCCATGGCTCTTGATATGGAAGAATGAGGTGATTCAATGAGGTAACCGCTTTGAGGCCCAGCTGTAAGCATGTTCCAGCTCGCCTCTGCCGCCATCAAGAGAGAACAGAGAATGTAGGAGATATGGTCCAGTTAAGGGCTTTCCAACAGCTAGTCAACGTATGGTCAGCTAGACGGTGTCAACTGGTATCTAATTTTGGAAGAATGGGCATGGTCTCTGCTGTTTCAAACTCATCCACCCGTCTTGTCAACACATGAGGAGCTACTTTCACCGTGCATGGACTTTTGAGGTTGTCGTAATTCAAGACGACCCTCTACAATCGTTGTCGTAAAACCCTGCTGTTTGAAATCTTCAAGCTGCAACATACCAAGAAAGCACGAGCTAGGCCCGTGATCAACACAAGGCACCGCCAACACCAACTGCCATCTGATCGCAAGAACTAGAGAGCCTGGCACCAACATTATGCAGCGACCGCGAATACAGCCTCGTCAGCATGGGTGAAATGATCAGTTCGAATGTTGTTTTACCAGAAGCAAAAGCTTGCCCCCACCCCCTACATACAGACCCATGATGTATGCTGGACCGAAGGTTTTGACTAGCACATGTCACTCAGGCAGCTGCACAGCTTTATCCCCTTTACCGCATGGTTTTGGATACCGCGAGTTTTTGAACGAGCCTATATGTACTCCGCAGCATCGTTGACAGCCGCGAGACTTTCCGAGCCGCCATTGAATACCACCATCTACAACAGAGAGCCAAAGATAGTGGTGTGGTGCCCCTGACAGTGGCGGTGGCGATAGGCGATGAGCGACATGAGTTTCAGGCATCATCATCTGCCCCTGCAACAACATGGCCAAGTCCGGCTTTGGGTCGGCGTGGAACAACTCGCAGGTGATGCATGAGCTGATCCAGAACGGGAAATCCAGCTTCTAGCTGCACATCAAGCATTAAAATGAGACACGATCAATCTGTTATCAACGTTCAGCCCTCACGTCTTAGCCACGAATTGGTCATGGGTAGTGAGACTGGGGCTGGTGATGAGAAGGTCAGAATTGCGAAGCGTACTGCTGATAACAATGTACACGGAGGCACAGCTGGGGCCTGACATTATTCTTATTTCCTCACTTGAAGTGAATGGATTCGGGTGAGATGGAAAGGATCCTTGGCGGCCGCGTGAGTTATATCTGTAATGTGAAAATGATTTTCAAGACATTTAGTGACAGGGACAGAACTGTCTCAGGGACGGAGCAGGAGAAAAAGGGTGGAGAGAGCTTCAATATGCATCGAAGGGTAAGAAGCTGCAGGCAGGAGCCAGACGGGCAGATGAAGAGGGGAGTAAACTTCGGGTGGGCAATGTTGCACCTTTAAAGAGTGTACGGCCACATCGAAGCAAGTCGACGACGGAGAACCAGATGAACATAACATCACCACTCTATTTTGGCGAGGAACAAAGTGGCAACCGGGGAAGTTGCCTCATTACTACGCGCATCCGCCCTCTGCCATATCAACTCAGCTTGCAAAGTCGTCCGAGTCCTGCAATAGGCTAGCCGTAACTCCCGAACGCCCGTTGTGGCGTGTTCTGCCCAACATAGGACTTGCAGTACACCTCGGCTGCAGGTTCATTTAGATTCAGTCAAGCACCCCTCAAAAGACCGAGGTCAATGGAAGAGCCATGAAAGACTTTTCACTGAAGCCAAGTCTTTCTCATGATTTGCGTGACCATATTCCAGCGCACCTGCCAGCCCCGAGATTGGGCTCAGCTTCTCTATGCACATCTCTCCTCACTCAAATATTTGTTGCAGGCCTGCTGCTGTGAAGTTCCGATGAGCTTTCCGCAAGGTCGGAGTTGCTTTGGTTGGTGCGGTGTTCGGAGATGAACCTGTGGGAACACACGTAAGCTGGTAAGATGGGAAGAGGTCATGGAATTG
Organism: Colletotrichum theobromicola; assembly: GCA_014705045.1. Lineage (NCBI taxonomy): Eukaryota > Fungi > Ascomycota > Sordariomycetes > Glomerellales > Glomerellaceae > Colletotrichum > Colletotrichum theobromicola. The sequence goes on from JABGLZ010001133.1 coordinate 56,704, forward strand.
GATAACCTACCCTCTTGGGAGTTATTATCCACAGACATTGCGCTTTGTCGCGTCGTTTACCTTGCGGTTAGATCGCCCCGCCTACTCTACTCTGTCGCTCAGAGACGACCATCATGTCCGCTATGGCGCCTTCCAGGCCCAAGACCGTACCATCATCAGCTGACCCTGATCCATTTATGGTCCCCATCGCAGCACCCAGGTCCCGCCGCTTGTTTTCGGGAGAACTGCTGGAGCTCCGGGTGAATCAAGTACAAATGGTCAGAGGGTTATGCCATTGGGAGGTAAGGACCAATAATCACGAAGCCCAGGGTTTTTTCGCATCCTTGCTTGGGTGAAGAGATGGAATTCCAACAAAATTGAGGAATCGTAAGAGACGAGGTGTTGTAGATGAAGTGAAAGAAAAGTCCTTCTCTCGGGCCGGACTGAGAAGAATCGAAAGCAAGGTGTGATGATGGTGACACCAAGCCGTCATCAACAGCAACTGCCTACCACAGCACCTTCTATGCCGAGGTTGAGGTAGGATTGTGATGCGTGTAGTGCACGACCCTGCACCCCTCCATGCATGAACGGGCAAAGAAGGAAAGTGCACAGGAGATAGAGAAGAAAACGTGGAAGGTGTGGCTTGTGGACTGCCCGCCTCACCTCACTCAGAAAGTGCGGAAGGGTCACAGTGCAGGAGAGGACCTGCCTTAGAGGAAGCCACAGCAGACCTTGTGTACCTGCTGCCGATCCTAGTGGTAAAATCGGCAGCTCTTGCCTAAGGTACTGCCGATTCTAGCGCTGAAATCGGCAGTTGGTACCCACACAGGCGGTGCCCACTAAAGGCCTGCCGATTTTAGCGCTAGAATCGGCAGCAGGTACCCAAGGTAGGTACGTACCCCATCATCAAGCTCATCCAGTCCCTCCCCAGGTCCACCCTCAAACTTGCCTTGACGGCCTCGCTCGCCGTCACTCTGTTGCCTCTACTCCGTGGGGAGTAGAGACCTGCAGGTCAGAGAAAACTCACTTTGGTTGCATAACATCATGTTGAAGCCACGTTGATCCCATCGTTGAAATTAGCCATATGGAGTTCAGATGCCAGAACCAAGCAGAAAGTAGGCGGTCATGACCAGTCATGTTCGATCTTGAATTGGAGCTGAACGAGGAAGCATTCTAGACCATCCGGGGACTCACGCCAAAAAGACTCCGAGGTGTTCAACACCGGACATTGACGCTGAGTGAGTTGGAATGGCTGGTGTCGGCTGAGGTCGACATCAAAGACACTGTTCGACGACGGCGAAACATGCAGCTCCAGATGCGTGCTGCAAGACCGCAAATGAAAAGAATCAGGTAAAAAAAAACATGTGTGTCCGCGATTCCTGGAAAGCGTCGCAGATGTACCTTCCCAAGTGCACGTCGGGACAGTGCAGGGTGCGGGAGACGAATGGAAGCTTGTGCTGTAGGCCAGCAGGCCGTTGTTCATCGCTTGTCTCTGCATGCGTTGGGTAGCAAGCTCTGAGGCGATGTAATAGAAGGGCACTTTACTCAATTGCCGCGAAACCTTGGACGGAGCGAGCGCAAGAGGCGGTGGAACTGTTATTCAGGGCTGTGTGCGGGCGATTTTGGGGAAAAAACCGTCCGAGGTGCCGTCGCGGTCTGTTTTGACCGGCACAGTCTCGGAGATCCAACCAGCCAATCTGAGTGAGTACCTTGGCTCGCTGCCCACGACCAAATGGTAGTGATGCTGGTCAGTTGTGACTGCCAGTGGCAGCCATGGCTAGACCCCGCAACAGGCTGGCACCACACTAATGGCAGCGACCCCACTCGCAGTGCCTCACCGTGGCAGCGACCCCACATGCAACCACGGCAGCGACTCCACCACCCACCACAGGAACCAGGAACCACGTGACGAGTCACTGGCGGGCTTGACCAACACTGAAGTCCACTACCCCGTGACCCACGCACGCCCTTCTCACAACCCGGAAGATCACACCATCAAGTGACCGCCGCCCTCACTGCCGCCCCCACCGTTGCCGGTGCTGATGGCGCTCAAAATGCGCGCGCTGTCCTGGTCAGTCAGGTCTGCCGATAACTGGCCAGATCTACGAACGCCCTGCTGATCGGAGAGGGCGGCAATGAGACATGGCACAACGCGGCGTAGTTCATTCTTGCCCGTGCATCGGCAGTCGGCGTTGAAGGTATAGAATCATGCAGACCTCTGAGCGAGTTATGGAAAGTCTTCTGCCCAGAGTGTCCAAACATGATGGAAGTGTTAGAGCAAGATTGGCGCACCGTGGTCAAGTTCGAAAGGGCTTTGTCCCAGTCACTGTAGGCGCTGTCTTGTTGAAGTTGCTCCATAGACATCGACAAAGGTTTGGAATAACGCTCCAAGAGCAGGGGCTGCGTTGCAGAGCCGAGGCTATGGTGTATCATCGAATATGACGGATGTCAAGTATTTAGCTTTGGAGGAGCACTCTTGCGGTGCCTGTGAGTGTGGGACTCAGAGTCTGGAGCATCATGATTGGGAGCCCCGCAGCGGCTGTCGGAGTTGGACGAGCGCGTGTCCGAAACCATGTTGTTAGGGGTGCGAGTAGAGTCTTAGGAGCAAGAGAATAATGGAGTGACGTAGCCGATGAAAGACGGACACCATCGTTGAAGAAGAGTGGCGATGGATTGCCCATGGTCTGCAGTAGATGTCATGTAACTGAGCAGAGCCATTGAGCCAACAAGGAGAGGATTATCCATGAAGCCTGAAGACTCTCTAGGGACCACAGAGGGCATTACATCTGCTTCATGTTACGGCATGATAGACGTTCTCGTTACTGTTGCGAAATTCAGCTTCGGTATCACGGCTCTCGTGCCTCCAGCTCTTCACCTTCAGCTTCAGAGTCCGGGTCAGAGTCGACGTCCATCGCGTCGTCGGTGGGGGCGCATGATTTGAAGTCGTCTTGCCACTCCTTGGTCCCCTTGGCCGCGACGAGGTCCCAGTCAAACCCATAAAATTAGGCTTGGTACATATTTGCTCGTGCTTGTCACATTTTGGCACCATGACTTCAAAGCCTCAAACCGCGATCCTGGTCTTCAGGGGGAGCAGCGCCCCCCGCAAAGCAAGTAAACTTGTCTCGTTCAATCAATCAATCAATTAATTATGAAGCTATAGCCAGTCAATCAAGTCAATTATGAGGCTCGAACGTTTCTGATTGCCTTGCGGGGGGCGCTGTACAGGGGAAGGGAGGGTGTCGAGGGCAGACTCGCGCGCAGCCAAATGACCCGCCAGCTCACCTTTGACAATAGACTCGGTGGCGTAGGCCTCTCGGACTTCGACGTCCGAATCACTGACGAAGGACCCGCGAGGTCCATCTTCATCTCCAGGCTCGGAGTTTCTAGATGGCCGTTTCGTTGATTTTGTTGTCTGCCCATCGCGATAAGGGTTGGTGTTCGTCTAAGAATAGCAAAAAGTTGGTTTTTTCATTGTGAGGTCCTGTCAGGCATACCTGATGGGTGCGGCGGATAAAGGTGCGCTGGACGAAGCAACAACTGAGGCCCAGAGGCCAAAGAACAACAAAGACACAGCAGTTAAGCCGGGGTATGCTGCAGGCAAATCAGATAGGAGCGGAAGGTTATGAGAACGCGGGGATCAGAACGGGGGTGTCTGCCAGTCGACATGACCACGGGGGTTACCCGTCTTTTGGGGGGTGTGAAATTTATACCGCACTGCCTGGTCCTCACATCAACTTTCGCGCAACTATTTGCAGCGACTCTCGTCCAGAAACCTAAGTTAACTACCGTAAGGGAGGTGCAGCACATATACGAGAGCAAAACGTCCTGGCCTTCACTTCGTAAAGCTTCACAAAATCGATCAAAGATGTCTGCCGTAAAGACACGAGATACTAAGTAGCGCAGGCTTGATCAGAACCAGGCAAGTGAGCTCCAAGTAAAAGAAGCCAGAGAAGAGGAGAAAGCAGCTGGGGTTGCATGGAAACAAACTCCCGAATGCTGCTGGACAATTGCATTTTTCGGTTCGTTGCTTGACCGTTGATTGGCGGACCGCGCCCTACCGCTCTGATTGCTCTGTAGATCCCTGATCCTTTTTCTGTCTACTGCGAGCGCCTGGCGACTTGCGCTGCTCAAAAGAAATCATTCGTTTAACGTGCGTCGTCAACTTCGCCAGTCCAACTCTTACGCCGAAAGGAACGCTGATCATGTCTACCACCGTTCTCGACTCCTGCGGTTCTTCATACCTTGAAATCAAATCTATACTCCTTATTTCATATTGATAAGACGCTTTGGTCCTTGGTATCCTCTGTACTTCTACGCCTTCCCAACGTTTTAGATTGCTACTTGGCGCTCTGCTGTCACTGACCGTTTGCTCCCCGACCGCTTGGTCCTAATGCGCTTCCAACTTAGTTCTGATCTTCTGAAGCGTCCTCTTTTGACGTCCTAACAGTCAATATTCTGCTCTTCGACGCCTATTAGTTGTCAATATACAGCCCTCGGCACCACGTTGAAGTGTCTTATGCACACTAAGTTTCCTCACCTCTCAGAAGTGCGTCTGACTAATCTTCCATCCTCTCGTCCGTCCGCGTCTCGGCACTCCTATGCCTCATGTAAAGCATGGCAAAGCGCGAACGAATCTGCAAGTAACAAAGCTGAGTTTCGCATGCGACTTTGATCTTCAAGTAATGATACCATGGGCGTTTTGAACCTCGGCTTTCCATCGTCCCCGTTCCAAGCTCACGGGTGCAACTTCTCTCCCAAGCAATTCGCCGTTCTTTACGGAATCATGGGCAACATTGGAGGCGCTTTTGCAACAAGCTGGACTGTAGGTTAACTCTCCTGCGGATGAGGGGCGTTCTTCCTGGCTTCCACTTGCTCTGAGCGATACCGGTGTCAGCACCATGTCGCTTTCTGGGCACGCACGATCGACAGTCCGTTGAAGTGGCCGGGCGGACAGCAGACAGCCCCATACGTTCGAATTTATTTGGTTAAGACGTACGCCTAATCTTTCGGGTTGCCGTAAATCCCAATGATGAGGTATCTCTTTGTAACGATTTTACATCACTGGCATTTCCTCATTGCTCCTACAATATAACACCGTCCCACTATTGCTCCTTGCGACGACGATGGTTTCCAGGACCAATGCGAGTTGCATCTAGACTTGCTCAAAGTGAACCAACGACCTTCTCGAAAGGCTGAATCTTGCTGAATTCTTCCCCAACAGGCAACACATCTCCAGTAATGATACCAGCTAACCAAGTGTGTTCTTCAGCCGCCAGATGTTGGATAGTAGCAGCATACGGCACAACCCAACAGAGACTTGATAACAGCCTGCAGTTTCCCGACCGTGGAATCTCCCATAATGCTCTTGCTGGATTTCTGAAGTCTGATAAGCGGAAGTCGAGATCCAAATCTCTCAGAAGCTACTCAATGAAATGGTGTTGTAAATCTTCCCAGCCGGTGCCCCTGTGTCCAAGAACCTCTGGTCAGAAGCGGTTACAACAATCCTAGCTTGTCCTCGCATCTTGAGAGTGTCACATTCTTTGGGATTTTCCGCTCACCACGAGCCTCGAGAAACTTATTAACGAAACGAAAACGGTCGGTTTTCATTAATGGCCATGCATGCACAAACAGACTTATGTTACTATCAGGCATGCCATCTTGACCGTCTATCCTCCGAACACCGACGGGGCTCACCGGCTTACTTCTTGGGTGGCCTACTTAAGCCGAAATAATTGCGACATACATCGATTTGAACACCAAAAGGCTGCTAGGGCCACAAACCTCAACTCATGCAAGGCCAGCGACGACAGTATGGGCTTGGAGGTATTAGAATGAAACATTCCAAAGACCTAATAATGGAATTCTCAGCCACCGTCTACGGAGCGCCGCATTTGATGATCCAGATGATCACGTACATCAAAGGTTGACCCAAACACCATGAGACAGGGCTCAGAAATTTGAGAACACCAGGCTTCTCATCAGACTCCTTTAGTGAGATTCGGCATTCACAAAGCACCCAAAAGCCTTGCCCCACCAACTTCACCTCAATTCTGGAAGGTGCATCCGATCTCAACGCTCCTTCCCTTCAAAACCAAACCGTCGGACGCGACTGCTTCACCCGGCGCGACGTTTGTTTTCATCGTTTCTCCAACAACAACAACACCCACTCAATCGCTGTCGCGCCGAAAGCAAAACAAGAACAGCGACACAATCCAACATCCTCCCCTCGCAACATCGTCCGATCGCTCTTGGCAGTCTCTGCGTCGCGTCAAGAAAATGGCAGTTCCCGAGACGCCAGCCGTTCCGATCAAAAATGAATCATCGTTCACGAAGGCGACCGAGAGCCCGTCATGTGCCGCGTCGCCCAGGAAGGAGACAGAACGTACGCATTTTCCCGCGAGGAATGAAATCACGGCGTTACATTGCAAGCGCTGACCCCTTTTGGCCCAGGTTCGACTGTTATGGAGCACCACGCGCTCTACGAACAGATCGCCGACTTCTACATGCGCCTTCTCGAGCTGCAGCTAGCCAGATACCGAAACAACAAGAAAGGTATGGAGAGCTGCCCCAGAAACCCGTTTCACATCAAAATCTAACGGCGCTGCAATCAACAGGTCCTGCCTTGATTCCCGGCACGATGTTGAACGCCTGGAAAAAGATTGACGGCCGAATTACCGCGGCTTTTGAGAGCACTGTCGCCATCTCAGCCATCAGCAAGGCGATTGCCGAATCCCAAGAGCGGATTGCCGAGTACATGTCCCTGGCCAAGTTTCCCGAGTCTGGACAAATGGATTTTCGCGTGCTGCTGCTGCTTGTCCTCCAGAAATGTCGCAGATAGGCACCATCGGATGCAAGTACTATTTGCCGGGCTTGGAGTTGGGAATGATGAGGATCACGAGCTGAACTTGCATCGCCAGGAGGCTCATCACAAACAGCTTCTAAGCGACGGCAGCACTTGTGATAGGGGCTAGCGATGTCTGTCTGCTACTTGGATGTGAGACAGGAAATGAGAGCCAACCATGAAGGTTTCATAATGCAGGCCATGCGGAGGAGAGAGGCGAATAAGGACTTCTGAGATCTGTAACGAGAAGGCATGCAGTCTCTTGATTGCTCAGCAAAGAAAGACTGATTCTCCACATCTCTATTTTGCTTAATGGCGCGGGTATATTTGGCCAAGAACAGACGATCTTGGGGGGCGACACGTGCTGTGCTTTGCTTGAACAGCTTCCATCTCCCGCTGTGCACACGACGCTGAATGCATGAGAGATGATGAGTTTGCTTAGAAGCTGGACGGACTTGTCTCTCGGCATCCCAAGGCCGGGCTTCCCCTTGGCGCTCTATGACCAAGTCATCAAATTGAACCATCAATGATACAAAAGGCCACCTGATGGCTTGGCGACTCTCGCTGTCGATTTCCAGCTCGTCCCAGAACAGCATTTATCCACACTGAGGTCCGCGCAATTGCTTGCATGAATGATGTTGATCACATTAAGACCGCCAAGGTCTGTCCATTCTGTCTATCCCCGCTTTACAAAGTGAAGAAGCACCACACATATCCTCTCGAATACTGACGAAGCTGGCCAAACAGGCATGCAACTCACATAGCCGACTGCTTGACGCTAACTCCGGGAAGGATAGTGCATGAGGGCAACCTTGGCCCTGACAACACGGAATCATAGGCACAACTGCTAGGATGCCTACAGCGGCTCAAAGAGTTTCAAATCCTGGCATGCATTCCATTAAAGACGATGTAGCCTACACCAACCTGGCCGATTTCGCTAGTGTGCTTCCGCAGCAACACCGGCGCATGGCAAAGGCCACTCGTAAACAGGTGCGATATCACAAAAAGGACGCCAGTCCATGTCAGATTGCCATGAACTCCCCGCTCTCGCCGAGAGCTGCGTGTGGAAACAAACCCAAGCTCCGTCGTAGAGCATCTTATTCCAGCGGGTGTTTAGGAATGGCGGAGAGACTGCCGTGGCTTACATTCTTTCCTCCATCAGTGTCGAGAGTGGGTCATTGCGTAGTTGATGTGTGCGACTGTCTCCAGAGCGTGATGCAGGATGGTATTGGCCGATGAAATGATGGTGGCAGATAAACCACAGCTTCTACGGCGATTGCGAAAGAGCTGTGCAGCCGAAGACCATATCTTTGGCTCTTGATCCACGTTCGCTAGGGCATCAAGTAGACGGAATCGGGGCTTTTCTCATACCGGTGGATTCTCTTATCCAGAGTCGCGTGTCCGGAACGCGGGTTTAATCTGCTTTATCTTTCCGACCCCTACTTCGACGCCTCCTCGAGCGCGCACGCTGAGATTTGCGGCGCAGAATCTCGAGCTCACCTTGATATGTTGTGCGGAAACGACAACGCGTCTCCGATACTGACCGCAGATCTTGTTCCGGACAACGGTGGCTCCTCGGAGGCCGAGGCTCGGCCGCAAGACCTGGCGCCATTCTAGCTGTGACACGATGCAGTCTCTAACTTGAAATAGCTCGAGGGGATGATGGACTTGGCGCGAGAGCATGCGAAAAGAATCACGGTTGTCCGTCAGCTCTTGTACAGCAGTCATTTGTCGGTTGCGCCATTGTTATGACTGGGACATTTCCAAATCAATTTGAAGCAGAAACATCTCGTGAAAGTAGAGAATCTACTGGAAACGAAGTGGCACTGATATTGAGCTGAATTCAAGCACATGTATACAACGAATGACATGGGATGCGAGAGATGATTAGGAAGTAGAGTTGACTTCAGTTTTCAGGAATGGAATTGCCACAGACGACTGCCCCTCCCCAATGAGGCTTGAGTCGCGACAGACGGGTTGGACGGCAAAGGTTTTCCGAAAGACGGCACCAAGAACGGCACCAAGAGAAGGTAGCTGGTCAACAGACAGTGGCGTGATCTCTCCTCCAGACTTGAAAGATGACCGGACTTCCTGAACCAGTCTCTGCATGACGGGCCTTGGGGCTGCTAAGAAGCAGATGCGAAAGCCACAAAGCGTCGTCGCGCTCGTCTTTGAGCCCGCCAGCACCAAGCTGATGACGTTGTTTGGCATCTCCCCGAGGATCATGCCCTCGCTTGCTGCTTCGGCACCGTCGCCATGTTTGTCGTAGAGAATGATTCGGTAGAAGATGCCGGACTCTGTCGCAAACTTGGCCTCCAACGATAAGGCGGGGATCCACGTATGCAGCCTGCCGTCGCAGGGGAAGTAGAAAGAATCGCCCATGCGAGATCGTCAACAACTTCGACTGCCCTGTGGTACCACTCCGCGAGTTCAAGCTTCTCACGATTCAAGGCAAGCCTTCATACATTGTTCATTAAGAGTTCATCGTGCCATGATGAGCCTCTCCTGCTGCCGGGGATTCCCTTTTTAAGAAGGCGCCAGAGACGAGGCGGTGATAGCGGGAGTGGTCTGTCTTGGCCGCGCTGAGGACGTACTAGATGGTTGGTTTTTTAGTTGACCTGATTCATACTGCACCCCCACCTAGGTGATGGGCGCTTTGCTTGTTCGGATTGCGCACCAGGCATTGGGGGCCCTTCGGGTACTCTACCCTGCCCGGTTGGTGCGTGAAGATGTCGTTCCACGCCTGTGTGCTCGTGTAGCCCAGCTCGTCCGGCCAAACGCCCATGACATATCCGTATTCGAGATAAGGTCTAACTTGAAAGTTGAATCTACGTTCGCCTGCCTATGAGCTGGTAATAACACCAGGGAAAGTGCTCATCCGCCGTTACAATGGTCCACGATGGTCGCGTGGTGGGTGAAAGAATAAGTTGTAGATTGGAGATCCCACGAGACTCAAGAGCACTCCTGCTACGCCGCCAGCCGGGAACAGAGCCAGCCGGCTATCTACGAGTACTGGTGTATCAACCAATACTTCCATCTTCGTGAGGGTACGTTGAAGTTCAAGTGCGTTAAAAGCTATTTATTCTGTGACTGGGAAACGTGAGTATGATCGTGTTGATTTAGAGTATCTGGCTCAGTCGATATGCGCCAACGTAGTAACCCATTTACATCTTCATGACTAGGTAAGTACTGCAATCCGATCTCTGCGCGTCATAATAGACAACACCCTGCTCAAAGCCCACCTAGTGCCACAGGCGTTTATTCGGCGAAGCCCTTGGCCACACTTGAAGTTCGGTAACAGATTAGCGACTCAAACGATAAGTAATCCGAAGTCTATCAGGTTTCGGGCTTAGTTCGGGGTGGTTGGGTAAGTCGAATCGTCGTCTTTTCAAGGTGATATGTAGCTGTTGACTCTGGTGGGCCCAATCCATACATGGTCGGCAGGATGTCTAGCCTGCGGGATTGCCTCTTCGGCAATCATGCGCATCAAGTCGCTTTCGCACCCGTGGTCGTTTTGGGGACGATTGGTATGATCGGTCCGGCGGCCTGATCAGATGTCAAAAGTCTGCGGGCTGGATCAACGGCATAGCTCAATCATGTAAACCCAGTGCCCGTACATGGTGATTAAACTCGCCAACGCACGCTTCTGGTGACTTGAACGTTTGTCATCTTCCTTCCACCTGCCGCAGCCTGCATGCAATCTCCTCAGTACCCCTGGGTATAGCCCCACCTGTTGTATTACTTGTTATCAAATGCCTTTGGGGAGACATAAAGGATGACTTCAGGCAGCGAGATTCACCCCATCTTCCCCAGGCAATGCTCGCAGTCAACTTCTCTGCCTGACGATTCTCAGCTGTATTAAGCAGATTGCTTTTCAAAGAAAGCACTGACATCACATAACGCAACTTTAACTCCCGTAACGCGGGACCTCATAGTCCAATACCGGGTCAAACGGTGGACGATGGTGAGCATCATGACTCTGAATGTTTAGACTACATGATCACACTGAAATTGAACAAATAAAGACTCACAACACATCGATAACCACAAATGGCCAAGGTTGCCACTACGACTCTTTCAGTCCAGTCGTGTTCTAGGATATCGGTGACTACCTTCAAGAAGATGAAAGATGACCCGTGGTATGAGGAATATTTGGTCAAAACTAATGAGCAGTTTGCGGATACAAAGAGAAGCAAAAAGATGATTGGATGGATTTGATGACAGCGGTCTTCGATGAAGGAAAGGTCATTCGATCAGTGCAATGGTAAGACCAGAAAATATCCTGTCCCCGTGTCACGAAGGTTTCGAATCATTCCGTGCTTGGCAAACAAAAGATTTTAGACCCTTAAACGACGTATGGGGATTGAAGTGGCTAATGACTATTGACGATCTTTTGACTCCCAGTCCTTCGCTGAGTCTCATAGCTGTGAAATTCTTCAGCTAGGTAAGATCTGGTGGCCATCGTGCAACAAAAGTTTCGAACATCGACCTTCTGGCTGAGACGCAAAGCTTGTTAGTCTCTCGAGATTAATTAGGGACAGAACCTGAAGCAATTCTGTCGAGCATTAAACCAACGTCTCCCAACACCAGGGATAGGCACTATTTTATACAACCCTGTTATAATGCAGAAAAATCCCGTCAAACCTGGCTGAATATCTGTTTAGCAATTTCCCCCCTATCAGATCTTAATGCCGATTCAACAATCCGAACAAAAGTAGCTATGAGCCCCTCAGTGTCCCGTTACTACAGCAAAGAAAGAAAACACAACTGGATTGTCGGTCTTCGACGAATTCGTCTCCACGACCATCACCTCCAATGCCGCGAACGTCCATTCTAATGCAAAACCGCATCGATTCTCAATAGCTCCCCGCGGAGCGACTGCAGGCTCCCCTTCCTTTTCTTGACTGACAACAGGATTCAGAAGCACATTGACCCATCGCCGTCATCTCGACGGTGCCTTGGGCCCTGGGCAATGAGGCACCCGTCCTGGTAGTACGGATCATCCTGCGTCGCCAGCCAGTTACCAAAGGGTCACCGCGAGATGTCGATCATATCGGCCTCTTCGGGGACGGAGACTCGCATCGGACTGAAGAACATAAGGGCCATGGGCCCTCGATGTCCGCGCGATTGGCGCTGAACCGATAGTATACCGTGTCCTCCGGCAGTTCTGCTTACCCTCCCCTCCAGTCGCCACCGTTTCATCAGACGGGCTGTTGCTAGAGAGGCGATGACGTGGATCAGCGCAACAAGCGTGACTTGGTGACTTCAGCACCAGTTTCTGTACGGGCGGGAGTCCAAATTTTTGAAGAGAGGACGTGCTAGAAGGGCCTGCGGGGGAACCTTGCGTCCGTCAGGTATCGCAATCGCTCGTACCCCGGTTACAAAATCTTCTCATGCTTTCATATTCTTCTGGTGAACAGACTCAGGCGAGTTATCGAAGGCATTGCCGACGTATGTTTTGAGCGCCCAGTGCTTCATCGTCGGCCTCGCCGCATTGTACCGCGTTTGCGTCAAGGAGCACTGCCATTTTGCCTGGCAGATGTCTCGCTGTATAATAGATGCGAGAATTGGGTGAAGGTCCTCTGGAATGTTGCGCACTACTCATGCGTCAACAACTGACTTTCGACAAGTCTATGCGACCAGCCGCAACTTCGACATGAATGTCATGCTCCAGAGCGATCAAAGGAACTACCGGGGTCTCGTCGAAGCTTTGATGCGATCAAAGCTATGGCAACCATCTCGGCGCCCCGAGAGACACGTATACGTTAGTCCAGATGGCTCGAGTACAGCCTGAATGCATTCGGTCATCTTGTCCAGGTCGAAGGCACTGCCGGGGGTTTCGATTAATTGAGGTTCGCTCGTCATATACAGGATCGAAAAGAACTGTTCTAAGATTGCTTTCGTTGGCATCAGGGAGTGTACTCCTTCCAGTTGTTGGGTCTTGGTGATGTCGGACTGTGAAACGTCGAATAACCAATGTAAACATCTGTGACTTGGGATCCAGTACGCTGGTCACGAACATTTCTTGTTGCACCATAGTCTGGTGCTCTAAACTGCGGCTTTAAGACCCCCAAAACGACACGGAGTTCCCAAAGGATATCTGTTGCGCTTAAAACAGGTTTAGCTTATTTGATCGAAGCCTCTTTGGAGGCGCCTTTCTCCGTGGCGCTAGCGTTGAAGCATCCTCTGCAAGGATTTACGTCCTGTAGAGCGTTGCTATGGGTATCTCTATCTCTCACTTATGCAAATGCACTCTGATATATAGAGACAGCAAGGGCGTGCCTCTTTCTTGATGAAAACTGGAGCCTGGATTATCAGAGCGTACTTTAAGGCGACTATGTCAAGGCTTCCGCCAGCCGAAATTTCAATGGCCAAGTTCGACAAGATCTTGCTGTTGCCGAGGTTGAATCTTGAGTTCTTCTGCTTATAGCTCTTGGCTATGACTGAGATTTCATTGTTGACGATGTCCTTCGCAGCTCTGATTAAAGCGACGGTGTACGTCTTTTCCATAGGAATCACTTGAAAGTTCTCAAAGGGCAGCTGTTTATAAGGCTTCATGTATGCCGGCAGATGCTAAGAACAAGTGTTTTCTACCGCGGAAGCGAAGTTAGCCCCTAAGATACCGGCATCGTTCTCGATGGTCGGGATGTGCTTCAGCTCCGCACGGAACGTAAAGACCGGATATCCTACCGACAGCTCAAGAAGTGCAACCCTGCATCCAACCTCATAGGGTACCTGGTTGGGCATGGCCTCGGACCCTTCCGGCTGTACGCGGTTGCCGTCTTTATTTAACTGAAAATTGACCAAGACAAGCAATAGAAAGCACGGGTTGCTAATAAATATGCCCAAGTTGCCTGTTCCGTAAATGTAGATGTTACCGGCGTCATCTGGAAATGAATGAGGCGCCGAAGCCTTTGAGGTTGCACTGGGTTTGTTAAGATACCCTGGAAACATCTACGTTAAGCTGAAGTAAACTCATCCTGGAGTGTGAAGAGGACAGAGCTCCATACCACCTGATCGAAGAATGTACACGGAGTAATCAGAGCTAGGTAATAAGTGACAAGGCGGTAGAATTCCCCTGCTGGACAAATCAATCTCAATATATTCTGATCACATTAATGTATTTTCCAAATACTGTGCTTTCGGTTCGTAACGAAGAGGTAAATTGTGACACTTAATTTCCGTGGCGCCATAGCGAATGCTTCAAGGATCACACGGGTCTGTGACAGCACGAGAGGCAAATTCCTCAACAAGAGGGGAGTCTTGTGATCGAGGACCTGGTTCGATCTGATGAGTGGCATAGTCGAGGGAATTAACGGTTGATGCAGCTCGCAAGGTCTGACGCCATATAGCCCTGGGGACAAATGGAGAGACACCCACTATTGATGATGACCGTCCAGATCGCATTGCCAGTCCCAGAGGAAATGGGGTTGAAGACGAGCAAAGACCTTGAAGCCCGCGTTCTTCCAGCATAACTGGCAATTAAAGAACGAGGCGCCGCATGATTTTGCAGGCAACATCTTGGTCTCTCAGTAGAGCGAGATCTAACCCGGACCCACGCTGGTCGGTGAAAGCCTTGCAAGAGTTGAGGCTGCTACAAGAGTCATGGGGCACTAGATAAACTGTGTCGACAGCAGATGAAGCTCTCACTTTCAGCTCGACCAAACTGTACTGCTTTGTGATGTTTTCCGAAAGACAGGACCATCCTCTTCATTCGTCCACAGTCAGGAGACTGCAATTGTAGTTCTCAACGTTTTGGCCATTCTCCTCGCCTTGGGCTGACGAGGATCAATCGGAAAAACGGCAAACCCAGCTTTCCAGCATGGTAATACTGCAACCACAGCAGCAGCTGATCCCTTCAGCATCCTCCCTGAAATAACGCTGCGATCCATCCGTAATCCGGTGTCGAGCAGATATGGGACTACTCCCGAAAGTCGTGGGCCAATTTCTGCGGCCATCACATCAGACATAAGGTCCCGCTCGCGGTAAGTCAGTTTATACCTCCGAAGCACCCTCAATTCCGGAAAGATTAGATGTTCTGCTGACCTAATGGCGGAAGAGCTGATGTACTTCTCTCTACACACTTCCGGTGTGTAAAGAGCCGCGCGCGGTTAGGATCACATTGCCAATCTCACGTCTTTCTCCACCCACCTTTAACCACCCACCTTTGAAGGCAATTGTGCATCTAGTTGCCGAGGGAGGCAATTCTCAACCACTACGTCCAGTGAGAGGCTAGTCTGTCGTTGAAATGGATGCTGTTGAATTTCTTTCTATCACGGCAGAGCGGTGCGGAGCCAGCGAGAAGCTGGTCGAGGAAATGTTCTCATGCACGCCGATGCAGGTAGCAATGACGACGCCAGCGAAGTCCAAGACGGTGCGTACATTGCAGAGCATGCTCTGCATTTGCCATGAACTTGGTGGAAGACGAAATCTCTCCGCCCTTGTTCTGAGCGCACCGCTAATATTGAAGAGCCGCATTGTCCGAAGTCTGAACGGAACATGAAGGCTATGCAACGGCACGGCGCGGTTTGACGAAAGCCGCACGCTGCTTTCAGAGTCTTTTTCTCATCTAAATTCGATGAGGTGCGTATCTCAGCTATTCCAAAATTGTCACCTCAACGCTCCGGGAGATGACGTAGACTTAATCTGGTTTCGGCAAATCCATCATTCCCTCTATGATCGACGGTCAACTAATGTGATCCTCAAAATGATCAATAGAGCACGCAAACGCCGGAACAAACGTCCAATTGCATCATTATAAACACTCTCATCTGCCGTGATACATTAACAATTAACAAATTGCCGGAGGGGTGAAAGAATTCCGGACGTTCAGGCTGGAGTTCTTCATCTGTAGGGTGTACCCGCAACAACCTTTCAATCGTTTTATTTGCCGGGCATCAAATCGCGTTACTTTCGAGTCCAACATCCAGCATCGATCATATGCTGCAACTCGGGCAACGTCTGTCCAAGGCGTTGTTACTTCAGTAATATCCGAAGTTGAGGGAGAGTGAGATGTGGTCTTTTGCATGACGTGGGATAATCAGCAATCTGTGTACAGAGACAGTAGTAGTTCCAACCATCGCAAGTATTGCGATCCGTTTTCATGTGGATTTCCAGGTGCAGCTCCAGAGATCCCTGGAGATTATACAAACCTAAGGGGCGCTGACGTCGAGCTGCAGACATTACATAGAATCAATGGGGCCGCGATATGAATTTGTCGCGTCGATCAACACAGTTCTTGTTGTACAGCCAAACTTTGAATCCGGCTTTAGCAATAATACTAGGGCCACTGTCGAGATTGATAACGGTTCGTCCGATTTCTACGTGGATTATCCACTCGTCGTTGGGGGCTTCCCACGCCCAGAGGGCGTCTCAGTGAGGATGCTGTACGATCCACCCATACTCCCCAGTTGCAAATTTGAGGTGATGGCAAATCAGTCCGTTAAGTTGCTGATTCAGATCGAATCGGGCCTAGATGCATCCACGGTGATTGCGGATATAAGACACCTGACAAATCAAAAAGCTGCAGACATCCTCGAGTTCAGTTGCAGCAATCTGACTGAGCACCACCAATGTCTAGCATATGAGTGAATACTTGCTAAATCAAAAGACTGAGAGGTGAATGACGCTGTTCACGGGTGGAATGAAAGATGGAATGAAAGATGCACCTATTCTGAGCTGCATAGTATCGCGAAGCAGCTCTCTCCGCGAGTCTCAGCGTATCTTGGAGGCTCGGTTGGAAATGTCATCCCGACCTACTACGAACAGTTGGCAGCTGCCGCGAAGGCAATGATGAATATGCGCCCTCAGCGGGCTACGGCATTCTTGCAATGATTGAGGCATTCCCATTAATCAGATCAAGTGTATGGTTGAGGCCATCGGCAATGTGTCATCTGCTCGAATGCTTCCCAACAAATGGTCCTGGACATAAAGCTCGACCGATTAGCTTTGAGGAAATGTTACATGACAAAGATCTGGAGGCTGTTTGCTCCCCAGACGACGCGAAGAGCTCTCCAAAGTCGCCCGCGCACTGCATCTTTACATAACAACGGATGCGCGCGCATCGCAAGAGACGATGACAAGCTGTTGCAGCTTTTCAAGAACATCATCCAGTTCTCCGCCAATGTGTTTAACCTGAAGTCGTCAGCGGCAAGAGGAATGCGGCCAGCAGACGCGCCGAAGCTCGAAATTCTCCGTCTGGGAGGCGAATCAATACATCAGAATCACGTCAAAACGTGAGGGAGCCGTTGCAATTTGCAGAACCAATACAGCCCAACCGACTACTTTGTTCAGTGCACATTTGTCAGCAATTATAACAAATATACACTTTATCCAGTCATTGGTGGAGGTGATGGGTGTCACACATGGGTTAGTGATCGTTGGTCCGCAGACACGAGCATGTGATGCCGTTGGGGGTCATTGGTGAGCTCGCAATTCAAAGCCTTGTCGTTGCCACTGGTTACATCAACCCGATGAAGTCTGAGTATTGGTTAGCCCCCGAGCGCCTTGGCGCCACTTAAAACTTTCAGTGTGCCCTCTCAACATACCTTGCAGGAGACCTGGTCAAGTTCAATGAACAAGGTAACTTGGTATTCGTCAGGAGGGGTGATAATCAGATGAAAATTCGAGAACAGGGCGTCGGTCTACAAGAGATGGAGAACAGTCTGCAGCAAATTTCTCTCAAACACCAGGCCACTCCATCATATCCATCCACGGGGCCAAGAGCATCGCAGCGCGTGGCTATACTTGAACCATCACCATTCATCTTTTCTCCTGGTCTTCGCTATCATGTCCAGCCGTCGGGTCGCAGCAGACTCAACGGCAAATCATGGGATGGATGCAGAAGAGTGCTAAACAGGCGGCTGACTTTCTGCCTCAGTACATGGTACCCTCGATTTATTTTCTGCAGGGCCGGGTGTTGCTGTCGGCGTTGAATGAGCTTGACTGACTTTTCATACAGCCGTGGCTGGAATGAGTTCCTGCCGACAAGCTTAGCTGTCTGCAAATTCACATGTAACTCACGGCCTGCGATTCTCATGAACTATCGAAGTCCTCGTCATCTGACATTCCAGAAGCCGTCATATTACCAGTTGTCGAACTGATCCGCTACGTCCTTTTATGAGCATCAGGTGACGGGAACGTTGAGTTGTCCACTCTAGAATTCTTCTCCTAAATTGTCCTCAACTCAATCATCATCGTGCCTCTCCTGGATGAACGCGGCGTACGAAGTGCACCTGGACATGTAAACGCTCCTATGGTCTTACGTGCCACCTTTACCAAGGCAGGTGTACGCAAGAGTAACATAATGGCATCGATCGCAGTGAAAGACTTCAAGATATTGTCGCAAATTGAAGGGCGTTGACAGACTCTGTAACGCCGATGCGGAATTGCGGCCTCAACGAGTCTTCTTTACCGGCGGCTCATTCTCACCCTGTATCCGTTGACCGTCATGATATTCCTGATGTAGTGCGATGATTCCGCAGCTGGGGAGAAACATCTTATCGAGAGGGCCCAGCTCCCGAGCTCATGGAAGCCTGCTTTCAACGACAGAATGGAGATATGGTCGAGAGACCTACGTCGCCTTGGCCTTGACAGTCAAGGTGGATTCAGCAAGAAGAGTATAGGGATCATTCCAAACACTTTAATGGCGCTGTGCACAACGCGACGGACGTGAATTGGTTTGGAGGGTTCGAGATCCCACGCAAGGTCAATGTGAACGCCGCGGTTGCCCTCATGAAACGCGCCATGAGCTACCCGACCACCAGAAGTATTGTCTACGTATTCAGTGGCCTGTAGTGGGATCTCGAACAGCCAAGTGAAGCTGTGATATTTGAAAGAGATGTGTTGGAGGACGCGTTGGTGCAGTCGAACACATACAGGCAGACGAAGTTGATCACCAGAGCCGTCATCCGGCGTATTGCGGCTAGTGACCCATGCCTGGCGGCAAGATTTGCTGTTGTCCCCCCGCCGCTCATCATCGGCTCCTCGGTATATGGGGTGCCGAAGCTCAATATCTTCGTCTGGCGGGTGATTGTGGGCTGACTTGCCATCAGCGGCTTATCTCTTCGGCGCTGACGGGTTCTCTGACATTGTTATCGACCAGCTGGATTCTTCGACCAGAGGCAAGATATGCGAGACGAGGGTCAAGAATGGTCTCTCGGTTGGCAGGTTCTGGAAGATTGTCAACCATGTCTCATCAGACACTGATTCAGAGCCACTTGATTGTAAGTCGTGGCTCAGGCTGCTGAAGGAGGACGTAGGCATCTCGGTTGTGGATACAACCCTGACGGACCCTGCTGATCTTGCACATACTTGACTCTACTTCTAAAGTCCTAAGAGCGAAACCTCACTGGTTCAATGATCATGATGGATGCTCGAAGAAGGCCAACTAGACTGCATAGGAGTTGCAAAAGAAAGCTCGCGATGCACGGCTGGCATCAAATGCTTCTCAGGGGCGACAGTCAGCGCTGCCGCAAGTGCAAGCCACTTGGCAAGTAATACAAGCCAATCGGCCAAGTTGACGCCATCGCCACTACCTAAGTAAGCAAATTTACACCCCTCGTTTGAATTGTTTAACTTGATGTCTTATATATAAATAGTAGACCAGTAGGAGGCTATAGATTAGCTATAGCCCCACTTATTGAGCTATAAGGGAGGTATATGAGGGCATACGCGAGGGCATACGCGAGGGCATATATTAGGGTGAAAGGGCTCCAGGAATTGGCTTGACTAACTTGCAAGTTAGCCAATAATCAAATCCCAGGGGGGAAAATCACCAAGTCAACAAGTATGGGGTGCAAAATTGACTTGATTGCACTTGCGGCAGCGCTGGCGACAGTACCTTGGTACACGAAAGCCTTTACCCATAAGAAGGTTTGAGAAAGAACCCCGGAAAGATGCTAGGACTTAAATTTTGAGCTTCAGTTAGACAGTTTGGGTTGAGAATATGGTAGACAATTCATGGTGGCAAAATGATATGTCGAAGCACAACCATACTTCGAGCCATCCACAGTACTTTCGCGAGGGTCAAATAACCAACAAAAGGACCGGCAAGCTTCGTATTGCATTCATCTTGAAAGGTGAGGTTTTGACCTCTAGTGGGTGGCTAGGCAGCAGTAGATCGGCTTTGACGAAGTTTGCTAAGTATGAACTTGCACTGTCCATGAAATCGTAACATCAGTGTGGAACTAGACCGAAGACATGATGGTTCCGTCGTAAGCCATACATCCCAGAAGATTCAATGTAATCTCTGTCTCCTCATGGATCGCGCCATAAACGAAGATGATACGGATATTGAGAGAACAATACTTGTTTTCTCCTGGCCAGGTAGTAGGGACTAAGACAAGTTTGTGATATGATCATGCAATACTTGTGCTCGCGGTGATAGTACCCGCGGTATGTATAGAAGGGAACTATCAGGTGCGGTCGGGGTTCGGGCAACAGTGTCTCGGAAACAGATCTCGGGCTTCGACCGTGAGACAAGCCCGGAAGGAAAACATCGACTGCCTTTCTAAAAGTCATCAGATATTCTTCTTATTTTTGCTTACCTACGTTTCAATCCAGTGGCCATCACACGACTGCTGTCCAGCACCAGCAATGCCGAGATTCGCCGTCATCGGGGCCACTGGAAACTGTGGAATGGCGCTCGTCGACTCGAAACCCTACCGCCCACATTCTTGGCTTTTGCCGCGATAGAAACAAGTTGCTCAAAGCAACACTGTGAGCTAGACTGTAAACGTGTAGAGGTTTTTGAAGGAAGCATTTACGACATCAATCTGCTCGCACAATGCATCCGGGGCGCCCTGGCCCTATTCTACTTCGTCACCACGAACACCAACGTCCTGGTCTGCCATTTGAACCTCAACACGGCGGAAGGTATTGTGGAGGCTCTGAAGAAGAATTAGATCGTGTGTCAACCTCTGGACGAGGCACAGTGCAACAAGCCGCCAAAGATAGTACTACATTCGTCCGCGACCATCGACGGCCACCTCTCGCAGCAAGCGCCGGCGTGGATCCATGCCGTTTTCCTCAGACCGGCGTCGTACGTGTGTGAAGACCTTGGGTAGACTAAGGCATTTGTGCAAGCACAGGGGTCCAGCACCACCACCATTTTTTATCAAACCCGGTGGCCTATCCGTCGACGGGCAGAGGGGTCAGAGGTCTGGTATGAATCCAGAAGACTACTTCATCTCGCATCCGAACCTTGCGCCCGCGATGTTGGAGACGACTACCAATGAGAGTAGGCACAACGACATATGGAATGTCAGCATCGTCAACACAGGTGGAAGCGCAAAGTTGCCATCAGGACACCGTGGTGTATCTTGACCGGTTTGCTGCGCCTACAGACATTGGAACCTGCATGAGAGAAATAAGAAGATTTCATCTAGAAACTGGGACAAAGTCGCTATTGGCACAGAGCCCAAAGCCCAAAGCCTTGACAGTATCTGCTTGATTCAGTAAGATTAGTGTGGTATTTTCAGCAACCTTGAAGCATGCGCGCGAGTCTCCATCTAATAAGACTCCCCGTGTTACCACAAACATACTAAAGATCGAATGCCTACATTCGCGTTCTGCATTCTGGGCAACAACAATCAAATGACCCTGGCCTATTGTATCTGTCTGACTGGCCGGTGTTTGCTCTTCACGTGTTGAAATCAACACTCTGTCCGATTACAACTCGCTAATTGTGAGACTCTCGCAAACAGCCAAGCTGTAAATGTAAGACGACCTCCAAGGAAAAATCAATACACCAATTTCGCTACCAGGAAACTACGCAGTTATATACTTCGCTATTGCGAGTTTTTCTACAGGATGAGTGAGGAATTAATCTTCGAGAAGAGTTATGTAGTATTTTCCATTCGGTGCGGATAACAGCCTCGCCAGCAAGTCCGCCATCTCTCTCACACCTCGTACTATCTATGGATAAACTAGCTCGTTGAATGACTGCCAAATCCTTTACTTAAAATCGTGTCTAGCCCAGGCTTCGTCCGTCCTGTCCCGTGCCCATGATCAATTTCAGCTCTGCAGGCAGCCCTCAGGTGGACCCCAGTGACATGCGTCCCAACTTCAATCACACGTCTCCATTAACTGAAAGGTAGGCACTTCATGCGCCGAAACAGTAGGCTTAGGTAACTCCCTCCCCATTTCGCAATACATGTATGAACTTGTCCATGAGCCCGTCGTTGCGCCCCTTGTTGAACGCAGCGTAAGGTTACTTCCAGTCCATTTTCTTGGCGAAGTCACCGTAGGACTCCTTGATGGCCGTGCCGTGGAGACCCGGGCATCGAAAGAAGACGTGAAACGCCATACCAGCCGTCTCATCCGCTCCACTAATCGCGGGCAATCCCCCATCGCCATCCAGCCCGGCTTGTTAATGACTCTGAAGAAGATGGGGCTCGTGACCACGTGCATGAGGAAGACGTTGATCTTACGCTTCCTGTTGTGGAAATGACTGGCTCCAGTGACGTAAGCAGAAACACAAATCATCTCCACGGTGCGGCGCTCAAGGTCTTTTGATCAAATTCGGATTTGGGCCGCGATAGGCGCCAGCCCCCTGCAGGTTCGTCCACAATGCCGTTCTTCGTTCTGTTGCAACGATCCTCCTCCCACTTAGAGGTGTTAAAGATTGCTTCAGTGCTTCGGACCTGTTTAAAGAGCCCTAGGAGTGATGGCGGTTTTTCTGGAGCAGATTGGCCCCTAGCTAGGGCTTCGCTGCTAAAAAGGAGCGCGCTGACATAGCCGTCCTTATGGGTTACAGCTTGCGCGGGGGCTTCGACAATGATACCAGGCTTTCGGAAACCGTTGTCGAGGCCCAGACAAGTGAGAGCGTGGGACATGCTCCCGCACATCTTCACCATAATTTTCTTAGGCAACCTTGGAGGGGTGCACTAGAAGACGATTCGGGTGACTACTTGCTTTTCTCTGCGTTTTTGAGTCTCGGCTTCATAAAACGCCTAAGAAGAGTTGAATGTCAATCGCAGGTTCCCATAAGTTTACTTTAAGTTTCTTCATCTACGTTGAGCTACTGCAAGACTCTCGCGTCGATCTCTGGTATTGCTTGCTGCAGGTTCCGATCTTACGCCCTCTGAAGATCGCTCGAGTTAGCCCTGAGTGCTAACTAAGTAAGATGCTGTGTGTAGTGTTATTATAACCAGTAAAGTCTGGGAAGCAAATATGCCAGTTGTCATGGTTAACTTGCAGAAGGTAGC
Source organism: Colletotrichum theobromicola (assembly GCA_014705045.1). Classification (NCBI taxonomy): domain Eukaryota; kingdom Fungi; phylum Ascomycota; class Sordariomycetes; order Glomerellales; family Glomerellaceae; genus Colletotrichum; species Colletotrichum theobromicola. The sequence goes on from JABGLZ010001133.1 coordinate 79,732, forward strand.
TGCCTTTGTTTACAGCATCTGCAGATATGTCAGCGTCGCGTAAGATGCTAGTGTGCCAAAAAAGGGAATGCCGTCTGAAATGCCATTTGTTAGTATGTGTACGAGGTGCACCCAAAGTAATCGTTAATTGCATGCAGGTAACTAGGATAGTGCAGATATACGTAAACTTAGACAGCCTCCTTGAAAGTGATGCTGGTTGTCTTTGCTCGGGCTTTGTCGCATCGACTTCCTCGGCTTCACAACACATTACATTCACCAGTGGTACCCAGTCCCCTGTTTTGCCTTAGCCGAAGAATAAAGATGGTAGTATACAAACATCGGTGGTGAAAACCCAAGCGTTGGGTCTGAGATATGAGATCGCAATCCTGTAGGAAACAGACCCGACTTGAACTAGCCTTCCACGGCGCAAACGTCGCCATCTACTCTAAGTCAGATCTCCGCAAGCCGTCCGCCGAAGAGCTCGCAGTAGAGATAAGGCTCAGGGGTGTCTCCACAACTTGTGTACAGGAGGACCTCGCCATAAATGGCGCGGGTCACCATCTAGTGGATGAAACGCAGACGGGGCTGAAAACTGATACCATCCGCATGTTGATCCACAACGCAGCTCTTAATCCGGACTCGCCAACTCCGGCGCTCGGAAGTCCAACACATCTTTCCAATCTGTTCTTTATAATTCCATTGTGAATTACTGCTGAAGGTAACATCCATTTCTCTTTGCAGGTGCATGCAAGTAAACACCAAGCACCACCCTTGGAGCGTGCGTCGGCGGCCGGCCATGATGCCCAGCCTGCCACGGGCACCTGCTTTGGTTCGAATCATCAGCACTTGAGTTTCTAATGTGCCACTGCCTTTAAAATCTCTAGAAGTGAATCCTGTTCGCTAGTTATTGAATCTGGGGTTCAACAGCTGTTTGGTACTCCTGCGCCGCCCGAATGTGCCCTTCGCGGCCTGGGTTTCTTCCAAGGCCGCGCTGAAATATCTGTCGCCGTTCTGAGCCTAGGAACTAGCCGTCTCACGCGAGACACCTCGTAATATCGTTGAATTTAGTCGGAATGATACCGGCTATCATGCCCAAGACCCGCCTGCAGTGCTCGGAGAGCTTTCTCAGCTGCCCGGCGCCGCGAAACGCCTCGCAACACCTGACGACATTGCATAGATTGTCGCTTTTTTAGCGAGCCACGCAAGGCGGTGGATCAACGGGGAAATCATTCCCGCAAATGGCGACATTTGGTTAGGCTAGTCAGATGGGTGGTAGTTCATGGATCCAGTCACATTAGCTTCATTCCCAACGAGACTCAGGAGCTTAGGGGCGTGTTCTGAAAAGTTCGTTAGCACCATCGCAGAAGGGTCCACGACGAACAATGTATAGGTGGAGCATTGTGCCCGGGGCAGAGTGGGGCGAATTGTGCGGTGCTAGTGCGGAGTGGGGCATTGTGCCCGGCGGATGCCCAGTGCTGCCGCACCGGGCATAATACGCCCCATTCTGCCCCGGGCACAATGCTCCACTCTATGTTCGGCTTCTACATCCGGGCTGGCACTTTACGACCCGAGGCTGTCCCAATCACCCAATGCAAACAAGGCACACTGAAATCGACTGCTGGATGCCTGTTGCTTACTTCTGTGCTCTTTTCCCTTTGCAAACTCTTATTGCCTGGCGTCTAGTGCTGTCTCGGAGGGACTACGCAATGCAACGCGCTCTTCTCGACGGTCGTTTGAGCATGTCTCCGACGTTAACAACCATGGCATCCAGAACAGGCAGAATGGGGCAGAACGTGCGCCGATCGTGCACCTCGACTCCGCTGATCGCGTCTTGAAAGACGAGATGATGAGTGGTCCGAAATCGGTATGCGCGTTGAGTCGCTTGGCGTCTTTTTAACTACGCTTCAGCAGAGGAGCGGAGGGGTAGAAATTACAGGTCATTTGACAATCAATATTCGACTCAAGTAGTCGCCGTCGCCAGGGTGCAGAGCCTCCGCCCGGGCGGCGGGGACCGGTAGAGATCGGGAGCAAGGCCGTAGCAGTCTGTCCGCCAAGACTCGGTAAAGGCGCGGCACGACTCTCTCAGGAATCCATTCATTTGGAAGGACTGTTGCGGGAATGGGTTTCCCAAGCTCCAGTGTCCCCTTGTGGTCGGGGTTGCTCTGGCGAAAGGCTTGCATTTCGTCGTTGTCGAATATCATTTGAATGGTGCGACTGGGCCTGATAGTGGCCCAGCCGCGGTCATCATCAATCGAGCCGCTAGAAGAAGGTTTCAAGAGTTGTTTTCTCCTTTGTGTCCAGCTCAAAGAATCGCCGGGACTGTCACTTTATCAGTAGTGGCACGGCCAGCTTACTAACAGGCAGCGAGATTCACAGCCATACCCATTGAAATGCCTGCTTGACTCTTTTCTTTGGTATCCCATATTTATAAATCTATACGAAACCATATTTCTGAAAGGCCGCGTCAAACCTTTTGACGGCTACTTGTCTCTCAGCGTTGTCGCGAGAGACAGGTGCTTGGAGATCCACGACCGGCGGGTTCAAAGTGTTCAGAGTCGATGTCTGGGTTTTTGGCCATGGCATTTTGCGAAGACGTGCTTAAATGGGTCTTATTGTATGATTATGATCATCCGCATGTCAATGTCAATGATGCACTTCATCGCTGCTATCTGAGATCAAGCAGGGTCACATATTCGCCACGCCAAGGCTGGTGGGGCAGCATCGCGACGTGAGGTGGATTCCAATTTGGTGGGGCTTCCCAAGACGCACCCGTCAGAGACCTTCCATGTGTGCTTTTTCCGCTTTTTCCGAGTCTCCGGAATGGAGGCCCCGGTCAGCGTCGAGGGAGACCCACAGGGGGGAGACTCTGCCCCTCTGATTGGCCCAGCTCATTTCCTGCCCCATTTCCTGGACGTCCAGGAAATGGGGCCCGATCATGAGCACAGACCACCACTCCACTTCATGTCTGGCAAACATTCACATTCCGGCCCAGGTTTGGATATTAAGGTAATGAATGTAAGATTTCTATGAGAGATAGTTAATGCGGTCAATTGAAGTTTTGACCCGACAAGCTAACGCCGCGTCGTCCCCGCCCCGTAGAGTAACTTCAAGCATGGTTTACAGATACTTCTGAAGGTTCGGAGCAAAGGTTTCTCTGAAAGCTGAGTCTAGCATCTTCTGAAACTGAAATATTTTGTCTTGGGTCTCTTTGATGGTCACAAACGCGGGATTTCCCATTTCCCATGCACCGAAGAAGACTTCTTAGTCGAGACTGCATTTACGACAGCCTTGTTCTTGGCTGCGTATGCAAACCTTCGTGGATAGTGGAATAAACCCCCAGGCCAAGTTGGTTCTAGATCAGCCACGCCGCGCCTCTCCTGATGGTAACAGTTGTAGACTACATAACCCTTGTGAATGCTGACCACGCCGGCTAATATCGGGAGGGCATGTCAAACAGCGTCTCTTTCCCTCTCTGGATTGTCTATGCCGAAGGGTGGCTTTACTTAGGTGAAGTTGTTCGCAAAGATGACCAACATATCGGCAGCGTTCCATCGTCTCCATCCATCAATGTACTTCCTGAGGCTAGCTGCTTGTGTAGACGCTGTATCAATCTGTTGGCGTTTGACGATCTCCTGCTCTGATTGTTAATAAATAGCGGTGTGTGATTCTGGTATAACCAGATGCATATTATAGTGCCTTGTAAAGCCTGTCGGTTGGAATCTTGTGTTACCTGTGATGGACTTATAAGAAGCAAACTTGGTTAGCCCTAATCCTAACTACATATGGCTTCTTAGGGTTAGAGATAGCGAATACAGACTACTATTAGATCTGCGTATTAATGTCACTTTTGGGAGGGCTAGTGTGAGTTTTAGAGCTCACTCACATTCTGTCTTTCAGTTTCTGAGACTGCTTTCAAGAAAATGCCGCGTAGTCACCTATAGTGTAAATATAACTTTCTTTAAGGGTTATTCTCACCATGAATATCATATTTGAAGGTTAGTTCTAATATTTACTTTTCAGCCTTAGCTAATTTAAACGCCGCTTAAAGACGCTTCCGGCTATAAAGCAACTCTTTTTGAGTGGGCTGAGAGCTACGACGTTAAGGACTGGGGTCGACTCGCAAGATTCATCACACTAATGATATACGTTCTAAATTAGCTAGGATGTGTAGAGGAAGATATCGATGCCGGTATGTACTTTGTATCCATTACCAGTTGATGACTAATAACAATTAGTTGGAGGCCATCCCAGCGGCTGAGCTCATCCAGATAGCACCAAACCCGCCTTCTTAGGAAACAAGCGATTCTAGACGCAGTACTTTGTCGACAAGGAGAACAGATGGTATAAAAAGAGAAATAATGAGATGCTGGGCTACCATCAAATGGGTTACACGCTTCAGAAGTGGGAGGCCGATGACCACAGTTATATATTGTTCGAGATTCACGTCGAACGCGTTGCCCCATTATGTATCGTAAGACTGATGGTTCATGCATGTTTCCCGGCATCGAGCCGATATCCGATGGTGGTAAGATGCCTGTGAAAGGCTTTCAACAGAAGCGAATGGATGTTGCAAGAGACCCAAGAGCTTTAGCATTTCAAGTGTCTCCGGGATTCATATCTTTTGCCCTCGAAATTGAATGCCACCTATGTGTAACCGTCTCTGCAATGTCTCTGACCAATTTGTAAGTGAGATGCACCCCAAGACATTTTTCTATTTCAGTATCGCACCGCAGAGCTGCCGTTCACGGACGGTCCATTGTAATCTCCCGAAACTTGATTTTGTTGATTTGTGCCCTTTCTTGTAGCTAATCTCCCGTTATTTAGTGAACCACATGTCATCACCCTCTCCTGGTCACGTACATGGGCAGTATAAGTTCCCGAAGAGATGTTTCATCAGATAACTTGACATCAATCATAGACATCAACACTGAATTTCTGTTTGGTGATTGCTGTCGTTCAGAAATGGGTCGTGCACAACTCTGCCGGCGTTTGAGATGCGTCTGGCGGGTTTACTGCTTCGGGGTTCCGCCCAAGAATGGCTCCGCTGTTGACACGAATGGAGAAAGTCCCGATCTACCGGTTTTTCTGGTTCATTTCGACACTGCTTGCCCTCTGGCCAGAACCTGCCTGGAATGCTTGTTTATGTGCCACTATCTACGGAACTAGGAATATGATTAGTCCCACTGCACTTTCTCAGACTCACTGCTCACTCGACCGTCAACACCACAATGAACCAAAATCATGGGGTATTTCCCACCACCTGTTTCGTCTTACAGGCTCAATAGCAAGGTCGCGCTAGTCATCAGTTCCGGACATGGCAACAGCGTAGCCATGCCCGTTCAGCCGGCGTGATCTGGTGCTAAGTTCGTTATCAGTTACGCAAAGTTAGCAGAGTTGGCCAACAAGATGGTGCAAGATATCAAGAGTCTTGAACCTGATGCCATTGCCATCCAAGCCAACGTGAGCGAATTACCTCAGACGGTCTCTCGGTTCGTAGAGGCTGCCGCGTACTTTCGCAAGCTGGAAATTGTCTGCTCAAACTTGGGCGTGGTTTTATTCGGCCATCTCGTGAAAGTTCTGGAGGCAAGTTTCCTGAGTCGACACCATCCTCCTTGTGTACAAATTCAGTGGATAACACAAAGTTCTTATTTAAAGAACACCCACAAAGAGGAGTTTAGCTGGACTTTCAACATGGACACGCGAGGCCATGTTTTTCGTCGCGCAGCAGAATTATAAGCTTGTCACTGTAGGAGTGTGCATCTTGCTCATGAGCCCCAATACGGCAGTTTCCTTCTCCATATCCCAGTACGCCGAGTTTCCAGCGTGCAAAGGCCCTCAACGCTGTCGTGCGTCTTCTTCCCATGGATTGCGGCAATTAGATGATCACTATTAACGTCTTTGCTCCCGGCAGGACCGTGACAGACAGGCTCCGCAATACGGCCAAAGATCACCTTCTGAACACTGAGAGCCTCACCAAGAACAGAATTATGAACGTAAGACGGCCCTTGTTCTTTTTTCGAAGAGTGGTCACAATATGGAAAGGAAAAAGAAAAGCTTTAACTAATTAAATTTGTTACCATCATGTCTCCACTCCAACGTTGCATTTATCCAAGAGATATCGCAAAGATCATCAGGTTCTGAATAGTCTGAATGAGTTAATGGCAAGGTTATTGACGTTGACGGCGGTGCGGCTGAACAGTGAATCAAGATTGTATCTAGAGAAGGCTGAATTGACTTCGTCCCTCCCATTACATCCAGTCATTAACGCAAGAATGCCAGTCCCTCTTGTCTTGCTCTCTCTCTCTCTCTCTGTCTCTCTCTCTCTCTTATTGTTTTTCTTTCTTTGCAGTGGTTCCTTGCGCACCAATGGGCCCAAAGGCTTGTCACACATGATATCATCCAGCTGAATACCATGCATTGCTAGCACAAGTTGCTTGAAAGTAACGCTAGCCATCCTCTCCATCCCTCCTCCCTCGCTGTTAAAGCTACTCAGAACACTGAGGCACCTCACCTCGAGATATGGCTTAGATGCAAGCTGCTAAGTTATCTCTGCCCCTCAATTGGCGATGACATCGTCGTGAACGGGATACCTCACCGCGCAACCCTGCATCGTCAATCTCTCGAAGGTCTGCATGGAGAGGCTGAGGTGCGACGCAGCGCTGATCTAGTGACCAAAGACGATGTCTCCCTTGAACATTGCGTTCTCTTCCTCGAGCCCAAAGCGGAAATGATTTTTAGATTGGTCCGGTCCGTGAACAGCTTGAAAGGTGGCAAACTCGACGCCGAATGTCTTCCCGTCCAGGGTTTGCTCTGCCCCTCAGATGGGCTATGTTTGAACAAACGATCCGAGAGATCTGGGAGCATTGAAGGAGGTCTGGCCATCCGACGGTATGGTCGCCAATCGCCATGCCAGCACGTATACGCAATTGCGATGCACCTACATCATGACTCCCAAGAGTGGTTTCGACCAAGTCCGCCCACTCGTGCATTCTTTACCTTACTGAACAAGGTCCAGCTCAAGTCGTTGGATCCCCTGCAGCGGGACACGAGCCGTCCTAGCGACTGCCTGTTCTGACAGCCAACACTGACACCTCCTTCCTCAGAGGAAGCGCCAGCCAGCTTTCCCCACAGATCATCTTCGAAAAAATCACCCATCAGAATGTCTAGGACAGGTTCGTTGACTGAGAGACTGCGAATCCCGGCAAGGGGTCAGTACCAAGGCGGTAATTTCATGATCTGCCGCAATTTATTGCCCGCAAAGGACCTTCACACAGCATTTGACAAAAGAGAAACCAAGGTAGCTGTGAATGTGGTCGATCGACTAATGAGCACCATGGGCGTGCAGGTATTGCTGTATGGGCACAAGTATTGACCTCCCGAGACTCCTAGATTGCAATTGTCGGCATGTCCTGCAGACTGCGAGGGGGCGCAGCTGATCCAGATGGGTTATGGAATCTCCTAGAAAAGAGGCTTGACGTGCATCGTGTGGTACAGCAGGACCGCTTCGACATGGAGTCTACCCCGATTGCAAGAACAGGAACGCCAGCCAGACACAGTCCGGGTCCTTTGTCGACGATTCAGCCCTGTTCGATGCCGGCTTGTTCAACAAAAGGACCTATTGCAGCGTTTGGATTCCTTGACGGCTGCTGAAGCCCTCGACAAAACTGGCTCTATTGTTAGCTATGCAGTCTGTCTCATCCCACAAGACTCGATTCAGAATATGGTATGGCTGGGCCAGAGATGGTTATCGGGAGGTCATCACGGCTCAGGAAATTGACACGTACTTCATACCGGATGGCTGCGGGGCCCTTTTTCCCGGCCGCATCAAGTACGTCTTCAAGTTCTCGGGGCCAAGCTTCAGCTGCGACACGGCCCGTTCCTCGAGCCTGGCAACTATTCAGGTAAGCATGCATCTCCATGCTTCTGTGCCCTTGATGAGCCACTTCGTCTTGTGCAGGCTGCCTGTACTGCTCCGTGGAATATCAAAGTTGATACCGTTGTCCCCGGAGGCAGGCATATTTTCAGCAACTTTGACTCTTTCGCCGGCCTCAACAAGGGCCGTTTTTCGCAAAGACGCCGAATGTTTACGAGACATGGGACGTTGATGCAGGCGGCTACTGTGGTGCGGATGGAGTTTTGGTTTTCATGATGAAGCAACTTGAAGACGGCGGCAAGGATAACGACAGCATCCTAGGAGTCATCTTGGCCGAGGCACTTCCAGACGTAGACAAGCACCTCCCAAGCACACCTCGAGGACACAGGTTGTTGGACCACCTTGGTAGGTTCACTCTTCTCGATTTACGGCTGGAAAATAGTCTGCGAATTTCTCATTAGCAATCACGGGTGCATAAATACATCCATCCATTCTGGCTCGCCACGAGAGACGACAGTCAAGGACGGCTGACCTCTCTGCCTGCGCCCAACGAGCCAATCAGCCACGCACGATGACATCCCCCATGCCTCCTTGTGCCGGGGCCAGCCAACAAGTAGCCAACATGCTCGGGGACGGTTAGTTTGGAGGATGTCTGATGCATATCGACAATGATGCAAACCATTCGAGGAGCTAATAGCAGGAGGCGGCAGATATTTCTGTGCTGTGCGGACAAGATCTTCAGTCTCGTTCGGTCTGAACGAGCGCACGAGATTTTTGGTCTCGTTCGGTATTGACGAGAGGACGAGATTTCCTTCCTTCCGTTCACCTCAGGCACTAACGCTCGCCTCGGAGGTATCTTCTGCGCCATTCTTGTGTGTCAGTCGTCAATGGACTTGGAGAGGGTGTCTGCCAGTCGAGGCAGTCAGTGGTGCACCACGAGTGCTGCCACATCTTCCGCAAGTTGCCTACCTTGCCTCATAATACTGATCAATGGTTGACATGGCACTTGCCACCTGCGTGACGCCATGACCGCAGATCAGCAGGGAGCCCCCAGAAGAGACGACGTCGTCGCGATGCCCAAAGGAGTCATTCCTCTTCAAGTTCCCTTCCCGAAGAGAGTACCCCATGCCCGTCAAGATGGCTCGATCCCTTCACGCGGCGACGTCAATCCTCAGGGGGGTGCATTTTGTAGCCGGTCGTCGGCAGCCACAATGTGCGCTTCATGGCGGATCATAATTGGGGACTAGAAGACCAGAGAGGACGTCCGATAAAATTCATCAATTTGCTAGTAGCCTGAAAAGTTGACGTTGTCCGTTCTGTTTTGCGAACGATTCCAGTGTGCATGCAGACCCATGACCTCCACCCCGCCACCGTGAATTCAGTCGAGATGCGATCGCTGACTCCATCCTTTTTGCCCCGACCTTCAACGTCTTGTCGTCCACTCCGAAGTTCTTCTGGCGACTTCGAAAGTGCCGTGTTGCGCCCCCGCGACCCGAGCTACGACGAGCCCTTTCCCTCTGGACGTGTGCCCGAATCCTTGCCCTGCGGCTGAAGTGAGGCGCGGGTATTCTTGTCGCCGGTTCTCGACGCGAGACTGGTTGTGGCTGCAATGGCTGCGGAGATCAGGGCGTTCAAAAGCGCGTCTCGCATCGGGGCAGTTGTCCTCGCTGCAGGGTTTCTGAGTAGAAAAGACATGTGGTCTCGTCCGAGCTCAGCGATCCGTGCAGCTAGCCGTATGATCTCTTCCTCCTGGGCGGGGGATAAGGATGGTCGTTTTCCCGATGGCGCGGAGGAGGGCGGCAGCGCCGGAGGGCCGCCGGATGAGGTACCGCTCTGGAGAGGCATGATGTTCGGGATGCCAGACTCGTCGTTTGAAGAGGCGGTGGCGTCGAGGTATTTGAGTGGTGATAAAATATGGAAGGATTTGCCGTGGTGTTTTTCGGAGACGGCCGGGAAGACGGCGACTTGTTCGGTGTTGGTTCGGGACCTGATGTGTTGAACGGTTTCGGTCAAGGTTAGGTTGTGGTGGTTGAAAGCTGGGAAGAATAGGAAGGCGGCTGTGATGAGCAGAGAGAGCTTGCCTACTTAAAAGAAGAAGGAGACGTTAGCGTGGGCTGTCAGCCGGGGATGAGGGTGAGATAAGCGTTGTTGATGTCTGGGGAAGGAACGTCAGTGACACTGCAGTGGTCGCCAACGGTGGCAGGACCTGCTTTTATGCTTTATGCCCGGGAAGGAATGTGCCTGCTTTGGCGTAGTCCTGCCTGAGGACAATCCTGCCTGGGGACGGTCCTACCTGGGGACGGTCCTGCCCTTCCCTGGTATGAAGTTGCCCGCGGGTCTCGGCGCTCCCGTCTGACCCTTGACGTGGAACAAGGAAGGAGGCATGTCGGGGATAGAAGTTCCCGTCGCTTATCTCTCCACCGAGGATACATCACCCAAGAAAGCTCCATGAGGCAAGTACATAGAGGTGAGGGAGCATGACGATGACGGGCATTGATAAGACAGTCAGGCATGTGACGGGGAGAAAGCAGCCCTCACTGCCCCTGCTCGAGCATGAAGAACCCAGGCACGAAGGACGCAGGTACAAAGGATACAGGAACGAAAGAGACGGACGGGACAGGAAACACCCCCCTCGATGGGCATGGACCTGCCTGGGCACAATGTAGCTGCCGTTTTTTTTTTTTTCCAACCAAC
>JABGLZ010001133.1:98271-130009 GCA_014705045.1 Colletotrichum theobromicola
TCCACATCGGAGCCGGTGGGCGGCTGGCACAATGGCCCACTTTCGCAAAGTCCTCCGCTACACCCTTGCGCCCTTGCGCCTCAGCCGAAGTCTCGGATACCGGATTCCTGGATTAAGTGGGCGTGCTGGAAGACAATTAAAGTCGTGCTTCTTCACGTCTCCACATCGTTACATCTTCCACTAATAAAACTAAGTGCACCTTGAGAACTAACACTTGAGTTCATTAAACGACGGATGCTAAACGTTCAATGCGCGTTTCCTATCAGCTGCGCTCTAGGACCGAGTTTGCGCACAAGATGCGACTGTACCTGTGGAGCTTCTCAGGTCTCACATTGAATTCCATCGAGGAATCACAACTCGGCATGCTAGCAAGACTCAAAACCCATCCCGTGCACGCCAACCTCAACGGTTAGAAATGACATCGTGGTGTCGTTGGTGGGGACACTCTATCGGGCCAGTTGCAAAGCACCGCTGACGCTGCTGATCTACGCATTGCATCTGTGAGGCTTTTGCAACCTAGCATTTTCGCAGCCAATGTGCCGTTGCGTCCGTCGTCGTCGTCGTCGTTCAACTTCCAGCTACCGTTCATCACCTCCCTTTCCAGCTCGTTTGAGGCTCACCGCCAGTATCACCTTTGTGACGTCGAAAGTCTCAAGCACAGCCTGGCCTCATGCGCCTGAAAACTCTATCTTTATCAAAGCGATAGAAAGCATGGAAACCATACCTGGGCACTTGCTCTACTTATCCTAAATAAACCCCTTATGGATGATAGTAAGTATCACGGTTGTCTCCTCGCGGTATGTGACGTCAAGCCTTTTGTTTCAGTAATATAGCTTCAATTTGAGGGGGCACAAAGTAACTTCCCTGGAGATTGTTGTCTCCGCTACCGTAGAAGGACCCATCGGTGCAGCCGACAGAGATACTGCCGAATGATAACTGGCTTCGTCCGTAATGGCTCCCAGGAACAGGGTCCACGTGAAGGCAAGATAGTGCAGAAAGAAGGCTTAAAAGAGCCATGCCAAGAGTCTGGACCCTTGGACTTCACACCTCGTGCTTTCTCAAGTGAGATTGGAGAGGCCACCTGCGGCCCAGCCTCAGCCTGGACCTCTTCGCTAGACGCTCTGTTTGTTTGCTAGTGTGCTGAACTTCATAAGGCGGCTTTTCATTACCCGATTCGGCGCTGCAGGCTTAAGCTGCTCCCACAGACTTGCACAGATAACAGAGCTACCGAATCGCGACTTGACAGCAAGAACGTCAAAAAAGAAGTCGCCGGATTGCGAGGCAGGTGTTCTTCGTGGTTTAAACGGGTCACAGCATAAGTGTTGTAGACTCAGCTACTGTGGCTAAGATGGATCACACTGGCGACCAAGTGGCGCAGCTCCTAATTACGTCACATGGGTTGCCTGGCACGTTGCTCCACCACCACCACCACCACCGCCACTCACAGCTGTAAGTTTCTCACCAAGCATTAGTTCTGCTCTCTTTCTTTCATATTCCTCTGCCTTACTTCCTGCCTGCAGTCAGTCACAATCTCTCGCAATGGGCGTTATTCAGCCAGCGACATCAGCAGTACCCCTCTAACCAAGGTCTCTGTCAGAAGTCGCTTTGCAAGCAAGGTCTGTCCGGCACCCATCCCCATCTAACGCCACAACCACTCCGTCTTCACCGACTTCATGCTTAAGAAACTCGTAATCTCGACGATAAAGGACCTGGTCCATCTGCGATCGCTACCAGACGTATCCTCTATTACGCCCTATCCCCTCCTCAGCCGCAACTCGGTCGACTGAATCCAGACCTCCTGCTACCCCCCGAGAAGCTGCCTTAGGATGTCAACCGCCACCCCCCCTCGAACAGGCCGAACATATTTCCAAGACGGCAACCCTTCCTGGAGCGACTAATTGTCGACGCTTCCCCGCTAGCCGCGAACCCTCTCACGGACTCATCTGCCTGTCCAAGCAACATGGGTTGGGACAACCCGCTTGAACGTTTGCTCGCCAAGGGAGCGGCGCATTTAGATCATAAGACTGAATGTTTGATGGGGACAGCCTTGATTTGGGCGCACGGTGAAGAACCTGAGGGTCGCAGATTCGTCGGCTGCATTGCCCTGCTCGAGTTCCTCGATCCGATTCCCGAACACGCTACGGAGTGATCGTCTGTGTTTCGTTCCTCGCCCGTCCTAGTACAAGACTTGACCATGCCGACGAGGAGTTCTTACCTTTTGAGCACGATTTGTTTGTATGTTCCGTTTGTGTCTTCTTTTCCCTTTGGAGCAGCCACGGTCTTCTGACAGCAGCGCGGCGCTTTTGAGTCATTCATATCTAGCTGATACCGCCGTAGACATTACCTGTTGAGGTGGAATTATAACCTAGTTTCGAACAGATATCAATCTCCCCGTGATTCTCTAAACTACCTTTCCATTGCGTCTGCCTCTGTTTGAAAGCCCTGCTTGGTTGAGCGAAGGATCCTCTGAATCTGCTTGAAGAGTCCTGAACCTCTCTTTACCCTCCTTGAAGGGGCCTATAGCGTTCCTTCTCGGTCGGAAGCAGCTCTGCGCAACCTCAATGGGACGGCGTGCGGTGCTATAGTCCACTTTTGAGCTGGGCGTTGTGATGGAGGACCAATGTCGGCAGGGACAAGACGGGATACGCAATACTATTGTGTGAATCGGAAACAAGGCGAGGTGTGAAGTCCGCAGCCAGTAGCAGCAAGCTGCTTCCACCACGGAGCTTGGCACGCTGCGCTCCAATGACACCAACAAGCCGGTGCATGGGACTCGTCACCGGCGTGTCGTTGCTTAATGTGCGTTAGGCCCTCAACAATTCTCCAGCTGCCTTCGTCTCTGCAGGCAGATTTCTAACTCCTCAAAGTCACTGAGAGAGATTAGGTTGAAAGAAACGACAGTGCAGAATAGGAATGTTCTTCTGCCGTGGTTATTTGTAGCGGGAGCAAACCGTCCAGATGAAGCGGTGACTAATCTTTCCGTCTCGGATTCCGATTCTGCCTTTCGGATTTGTGTCAGGACACGTCACGAAGGCTGCCATTAAGCTTCAAAGTAAGAAAGGCTCAATCTTCCAAGAGGTATGAAATGTGACTTATCGTAGAGGTCAGCCCTCAAGTGTGCGCAGCTCCAAGTTGGAGTAGGGGATGGGGGTTTTGGGGCACCTGTTGATGGCCTGCCGCGCCTGTTCTGGGAACCACCTCCCTTCTCTTCCATTGGGGCCTCTTTTCTCTTGCGTAGCTGCTCTGGCTGGAAGGCTGAAGATTTCTTGCATGATCTTAATCAGACTTGGACAGCAAATCGACTGACTGTTGCAGCGTGTATGGTGGCCGAGCATCGACAGGGCTAGCGAGTTTTCCTCATATAATGTCCGCTTCCAGCTAGACAGACGCATCATTATATAGGAACGCAGTTGTTCAAGATACTTCTGTCAAATTGAGCTCCATGCCTAGCGCTGCCAATCCGAGCTGAGGTGTTGACGCACGCGGTCATCTTTCACCTTTAACAGAAGTGCAGCCTCTGCCATCCCAGAGCGGCGTGAGAGACACCACCTTACTTCAAGATCTTGCTGAGCGAGCGATATGACGACAATAACGAGGACCTAAATTAAAACGTCGATTTGCAGTAGCAATAACGGGTGATTTTCGAAACCACCGTCGCAATGACATGTACTTGGCTGAGTAGGACGACGTTAAGGAGTTTTATTTAACTGTGTTTGCTTCTAGAACAGAATTCTTACATTTACATGCCTTGAAAATACTGCTTGGGGCACTGGGCAGGGCGGGATCGCAGGGAGGGTTGATTGGAAGGTATGAAGAGGACTTAGACAGAGCATGCGCATCCGTTCGAACGCTGGCACTGAGTGGAAGTTAACTCGTGAAAGAATCCCAAGACTATCCTCATGGCGATCACGCTACGCTTATGTGTGGGGTTAAGACTAACGAGGATGTAAAACCTACACCAAGTTCTCGACTTTGCTCTAGGAAAGGTGCGGCCAAGCACGTCGTGGGGCTTGACTAGCCTTTCATCAGCAATTCCCTCCTCTGAAGTGGCTGACATTATATTTTGAATGTGCCAAGATGTATTTCAGGAGCTCTTTTCGTTCCCACCTCATCTTGAGCTGTTCTGCACCCAGATGTGTCGTGGAGACTCCGTTCTAATGACTTCTTAACGATGGTTGTCTGTCTCGAAGCCGACATGATGAACCCCGCAGAGGGGGAGAATTTTTGGTCTGGGAATGGATGTGGTCCTGCTAACAAAATAATTGAGCGATCTCTCTCGTGTTCCCTTCTCGACTCGTGATCAGGCTTTTCTATGTGAATGTTTACTTCTAAACTCGTTGGTCGGCGTCAGACGGCAAGCTCCTTCCCTCTACCACCTCTTCCGGTCTCTTCTCTCTTTTCCCTTGCTATCCTCCTTGCGCCGCGCCTAGGAGTCACAGGGAAGATATTAGCAACGGTTCGCCTGCTAAGTTTCACTGCCTTTGCTGCTGCTATTCTGCTGTTCACAATCTATCCATAAGACGCGTTGATTGCCTCTTATCTGACTAGCATGGCCGTTCCAAGCTCTTTTCCAACTGCATCATTCTGACGCCGAAGGCTACTTCCTGCAGTAACTGATGTTCGTGAAGTGCTTTCGCTTTTGGTAGGCTTGGGAGCGCAGTCGACGAAGAAAGATGGAAGCTGTGGATCCGGTCCAGCATGGAACGGACGTAATGTAGATGCATTGCGGGCAAGGAGCATATCGGACCGGGTTACACTAGATGACAGAGAGGGGATGATTAGAAATGAACGGCTCAGTTCAGCGCTATTGCGAACCCTTCACACTAGATATATCCCAACCTCCAGACGCTCAACCCGTTCTGTGTCTATGCTCTAGCGCTGTGGTTTAACATCAAGCAATTCTGAAAAGAATGGCTTTATCCACACTGAGTTATGCAAGCTTTCCGAGGATCTAGAGGGTCACGCGCATGAAGTCTCTCATCTTAACACCCACTTGCGAGGTCAAAGATCAAGCCATCTCCTTCGATGCCAGCACTCAACCATCAAGCAGCCGAGACGACGTGATCATACCGCTGAGAGTTTGCAGGCCAGGGATACATCTTCACCACAGTTCAGTCCAGAGATATAAGATGAATCCGAGTTGCCGATAGACTGACCTCACCGTGGAGAAGGCTGTGCATCACCGTCTGCGCTGTTCGCGAAGGCCTAAAGTATCCCGCCTCCAAATAGTTTGTTCACCACGTTAGTGTCCGCCACAAGGACATCGCTTTTCTTCACGATGCCGTAGAGATCGCTTGCCTGCTCATAGAGTACCGCAGCGACTCAAGATCCCCACTGGCTGCAGGCGTCGTCATCACCAGCCATCCCTCATGCTGCGGTTTATCAAATAGCGGCAGACTATTGAGAAGTGTGATCGGGATGCAAAGAGTCAAACTCGCCCGAGAGATTGCTTTACCGCTGTAAGAAAGTCTGCATCCAGGCTCCATATTGACAAAAGTCTCAATATTGAGCCACTCGCGTAGACCTTGCCCTCCCCTTCAAAGGCACGATCAGCTGAAGCATCAAGACTTTCGTCAAGAACAGCATGAGCAGATAGGCAGTTATGTATGGTTCTTCCTCGCAAGCTATGGATCCAGAAATGTATAATATCGCGCCTGCTCCGGGAGTTGCCTGGAACGCCTGCGCGCTGGGCATAATCTGGTTTCTTTGCAGCAACATCGCCGCCGAAAACCTTGGGGCCTCAGGAGATACCATCTTAATGGTTTAGATGGCATCCTTGTTCTTCTTGATTCAGCTTTATTAGCGTTGCTTCGTTAAACCCTGCTGCCTTATATTCACACTCAACATATTATGCGTGACTAGCTTGGACCGAAGTTCGTATCCTCCTCCACTATCGGACGTAAGTGTGTCTGTCGCCAGCTAAGAGCACACCCTCATGTACTTTAGATTGGTAGCAGAGTTCGGAACCGTATGACCGGGGTCCAGGTAAGCATCAGGTCGCCCATCTCGCATCTCGAGCGGAGGAAGCTTAGCAAGATCATATAAAGTTCGTTTCCACGCGGCGAATATTCATTCATGCTTTCAACAATTTACAGTCATCTTGGCGATGAACGAAAAGGTAGCAGAGCTTGCGCAGCTAAGCATAATATCTGAACACGTTTCCGCTCTTAATTGTCGTTCCTTATCTGCCGTTAGATCGTCCTCACCCCGTAGATTTCGATGTGATTGCTCTCTGCATCCATCTGTTTCTTGGCCTCGTTGCAGTCACATCCTCAGAATCAATGCTCAGAATTTCGTCGATTCCAGCGTAGTCAATGCCCAGATCCATTGAATCTAACTTGTCGCCAGGGATACCATGTCCAGGGCCCCCCGCAAGGCAATCAATTAAGTTTGAGGGTCATAACTAACTTGATTGACTAGCGATAGCTTCATAATTCATTGATTGATTGATTGAAATTGACAAGTTTGCTTGCCATGCGGTGGGCCCTGACCGTGTCTCCGCAATGGAGGGCCTTCATTACAATTCAGGGGGTTTGAAGAGATGAAATTGTAGAAAACAAAGCCAAACACTATGAGTGAGAAGAGCTTGGAGGAGCGTGATCATGAAACGAATGTCGAGTCACCATGCACAAGAAATGAATTAATGAAATGCATGCGGCTGTATGCATAGCTGCTGAGAGACTGAAGTTGGCGGAAGAGTTGCGAACGATGAAAACTTCGAGGTGATTCATGGAACCCTTCTGATTTCCTATTGGGGGTTAAAAGCTGCAGCAGCAAACCAAACGCCTGGTCCAGGCTGCTGTTTGCCGTCCGCACCCAGGCAACGTCATAGAAACAAGTTGTGATTCACAACAGCAGCTAGGCTTTCCGACCGGGCCTGGAGTTGCGTACTGGTAGAGAGGGGTTTGTGGCTCTTAAGTCGCCGCCTTATGAGGTCATTTTAGCAGGTGAGACCGGTGACATGCAGAATCAAGGAATAAAGCTCGCAGTACTTGCGGAATTCATCAACGGAGCTATTCACATGCGGTGCATTTCCTCTCGAAAACGAAAACCAAAGGTGGATGGGGCTGGCCGAAGTGGCTTGGCGTTAGTGATGTGAGACCGGTCGTGAAAGTTTTGTGGCCACAGGCCAAGTAGTCGGTTGATGAAGGTCGCAGCGTGTTTCGAAGTTTCTGTCTAGCCCCCTTCCTGCTTCACGGCGGTATCACCTCTTCCCGCCACAATCTGGCGCTCAACAGATCGACCTGACTTGATTTGCTTCTCCCACCTTTGCCCCTCCATGCTGCGATCGGAATGCCGCGGCTTGGATCATCAATACTGTCGTCGCGACTGACACGTTTTTACGGGACCACAGCTGTTCAGTTGAGCTTAAGTTGCAGATGCAAGAGGTGTAGTAGTGCGGGTTGAATAGCGACAGACAGAAGACAGAGACTGCGGCGCGTTCGTCTAGGATTGTCCCCAGCGCCACACTGCACGGCAACCCACAGCCAGAAGAAAAGCGGGCCAATGTGCCGCACCGCTTTAGACAAGCGGGCTATTGTACCCGGCACAATGACCCACACCGGGACGGCACAATGGCCCACAATAATTGCTGCTGCCGTATTCTCGGCCCATCGTCGCGGAGGTCACTGAACGAACGGCGAAATCGTCCCTAGTCGCAGGATCAGATTGATTAAGACTTATGAATGCTGAGGTGAGGAGTTCTCGCCCATGTCGCGAAAAATAATGATATGACTGCATAAGCATAAGAGGCTGACCATCGATCTTCATAGCGTTGATTGCACATGGAACAGAACATCTCCCCAAGCGGGACGGCGGATGGGCCGGGCGGGGTGCCGGATCGGTCGAGTCAATGCCAGTGTACGCTGGATTTGGGCACTCGCCCGATTGATCGTTTACAATGGCGGATAGAGCACTGCTTCCCTACTGATTGACCGTAACATCGGTCAGCTTCAGATCCATCTCATCCACGTGGACGACCTGCCGCTTCCCACTCCCCTTCCATTTTGTTCAGACTTTACTGCCAGGTGCGTGACGCATGTGCCTCAAGCGGACGGGTCCTGGCAAGCGTGCGGAGTTAGTTGGACAATGTTCCCTCAAATGAATCACACCTGGATGCGTGTGTGCTAGACCATCCTCCGTCGCCCTGCCACCAAGGCTGACTCTGTCGAGGGGCTGTCCTCCCGAGCCAGTCATAGCTAGGGGATGGATAGACGGTGCTGTGTGCATCTTGCAAATGCCTGGCTACCCCTTCAGCAAAGGTTGGTTGCTCCTAAATTGCTAATCATAAGGCATATAGCGACAGAAGACGTGCGTTGACGTGCGTAGCTTTTCCTCACTCAAGTTAAATCTGAATAATCTGGTGGGTAATCCGACGCTGTAGCTCGAGAGCCGCAAGATGTCTCACGGGTACGATCGTAGCCATGCCCTACGCATCATGATGATGTACATCGGAGGGGAAGTTCAAAGGGCATGAAAAATCGCTCTCACCATTGAAAGGGTGTATAAGTGAATCGGACATCCCCCTCGCCGCCCACCCAGCACTGACCGTTCCGGGCGTGCTTGAATGTACCCTTTATTGCGGGTGCTGGGGGCAGCCGGTCAACTTGGGCATCTCATCGTTGGCAATCTCCTCCGCCCGGTGGACCACTGTGACGATGTCTCCCGGCACTTCCACAAGATTGCGCCATTTGGCAAGATCCTCCGCCTCACCCCTCTCAGTAGGCCGTCTCTTTTGGCTGTCACGAGACTTGTCCTCCTCGATTCGCCTCGGAGTGCCCGCTGAGTCGGCCAACACCCTGATTCGTGCTGTCCACTCTCCTTCATCCTCGAGCTCGTCTACTTCGGTCTGGTCGAGGATTGCGCACGATTGCGTCTCTGATGGAGCAGCTCGCTTTTCCTCTAGGTCGCCCGGTGTTGTAGTCGCATCGATCGTCTGCCTGCGGGCCGTGACAGCGTGATTGTCCTGGTCATGGACTGCTGTTTTGATGAGGATAAGTTGTTCGAAATGCAGCTCACAAAAGTCTACAACAGGGTGGGTATCTTAGGGGCAAATGTTCGCTTCCCAAATCGATAGCATTGCCTTTACACCCTCCCACCAAATGAACCATGGCTACCAAACTTGTCTGCCTGTGGGCAAGTCTTCCTCGTACTCTGGTTTTGCCTTGGATTGCTATGTGTCAGGCGCTCGAGCACCCAACGAAATGTTCTCGGTCCAGGGCCTGGTCTTTTTGCGTTTCGAGTGACGCTGTCGGCCTGAGTGTGGCTGCGTTCCACTCCTGAATGGTTGTTGAGGAAGTTCGAATGAAGGCCAGCATAGGCGCCGAGCAAATTGCGGCGTCTTCATTTGCGACGTCGCTGAAGAGTTGTTCGCCCAAGATGTCCTTGGCAGCGAGTAAAATCGCTCGGCTTATTCGTCTGAGGAGGTGTTGAGAAATGTATTCGGGTTCGTCAGAGATATGCCTAACCTCGGATTCAGTTGGTCGGCTTGTGTGGCTGAAGTCTGGTCGACGCAGGAATCGCGGTTCGCAAAAAGCGTGATTGGGCTCGGGTTCTCTACGTCGGCTCATTGTGCTGCGGCAGAGTCGACGTTTGTATTCAGGGTCGTTGAAGATCTGCTGGGCCTCGAATTCGGTTGGTCGGCTTGTTGGCGATCTCGGCAGGCTCGGACTTGTAGCAGCAATTAGCTACGAGCTTATCCCAGGCTTCGCGACTGTTCTGGATTGGTGGATTGAAGTTTCGGCAGCAATAATCACCCCGGTCGTGGCCTCATCGAGGATCGATGGATGGTAGGCGAAGGCTGGATGTGGGGTGGGCTGGACTTGGAGAATTCAGTGTTCACATGAGACGTAGACGCAGATGCTGGTGACAGTAAAGGTCCGTCAGCTTGTACGGTCGGCTTCTCGGAATCCCAAGCCAGTGCATCGGACACAGATTGCGGTCGAACAAAGCTGGCGGCATTATGGATCACGTTCCGAGAAGGGTTAGTCTCGTCGTGGCTGGATTCGGGGGAAACGGGAAAGAAGTCCTTGGAACCCGATCCCTTCAAACTGCCGCTCTGCTCTTCGTCCACCGCGCCCACCACTCCCCGTCTTCTTTTCGGGCGCCTTGCGGAAGATCCTGTCAATTCGTCTTCATCCCCGTGACCTGCGTGTGGGTTGCTTCTCCCTCGCTTCTTTGTCTTCCTGGTGTTCACCGGGCTCGATGACTCGGATCGGGGCGAAGGCAGATCTGCTGGCCCGACGTTTGGACGGGGATGCAAGTTCGCGGCGTCAACGACGGCTTGGTCGGCTTCTGTGGCGGTGGATGGCTTTCGATCTGACGTTGAGTCGTGGGAAGGGTCGGAGTGCTTTGGATCACCGCCGGACACCTCCGTAGAAGTGCACGCCGGAAGAGCGCACAACCTCTCCAGGGTTTTCCGGGCTTCCTCCCTTTCGGTCTGCTGACGTTTGCGCTCGTCGCTCGCATACTCATCGAAGAACATGACCATGCGGTCAAATGACATGGTCCTGCAGAATTGGACAAACGCTCTCCATCGGTTGGCCGGACAGTCATTTCCCGCATCGTCGTCGTGGTGCTCATTCCCCGCTGTGCGGCCATGCGACCACAGGGCCGGTGTTCCTCCGAGCAGACAGCTGGTCTCCACCCATGCGGCACTGATCTCCCTTATTCTCTCGTCTCTGCGCGCGGAGAGGTTATCGTAAAACTCGTCTATGGTGGCTGACTCGTCGGCGCAGCTGACGACATCGCGATGGAACGCGCTTGGATCTTGGATGGCGGTTGGTCGAGTGTTGAAGCGATCGTGTAGCGAAGTGAAGAGAGCATCGGGGGGGAGACGGAACTTGAACCACGGCCACCGGAAGTCGGTCTCGGTCGCATAGTCGGGGTTCGGAAGCGACGCAGTCATTTCAGCGATGCAGATGGCGAGACTCGGTGCTGGATGCGATGTTGGTCGAGGCTCATGACGAGCGTCTGCGCCTTGTCCGACACTCAGGCCTTACGTAACTAGTTTCCGAGGAGCTGGGCTCCACATCGGCGACTTCGGCAGCAGTTAATCCGAGCTCATCCCGGCCCCGCCGGGCTCTCGGCCCCACCTCACCCCTCGAATTCCCGATCCACGCTCGGATCATTATGATGCTAAGCAGATATGCATCTACCCTATCGCCGCATTGCATATTTAACCTCAGTAAAATACTGTATGTGACTATGCCCCTGTTACGATCATCCACCACCGCGTCACAGGCACCGCTAGTCCTAGATGTTAGCAGATGAATTTGAAAGTGCCCGTCCACATGAAAACCCTTTTCACATTAACTTAACGGTTGCTAACAACGAGTCCGCTAAATAATATGGGGGTATGTATATTAGAGTCCCATTCCACTCAGCGTGCTATCTTGGGAATGAAAATCCCTGCATGCCCCCTCACTCCCAACACTGAACTAACCAAGAACCACTTTCTTGTCTCCACATCTGTGCCGCCGTGATCACAGGCCGCATCCTGAATGCTGAAGGCTAAACGCTGAAAACAACATCATGGATGAACCGCGCGAGGAACCCCCGGTTTCAGACACGACTACAAATCCCTTCAACTCGAGCGAGCTTGCGAAAGGCCTACTCAGGGCACAAGGCAATGTAGCTTCAAGGCCTTCTCCGGTTTCCTCGGGGGACACCAATGCCTTCACGTCGGCTGAGATTCTCAACCGTCCCAGGGCTGTGACGCAAGATCCGGACGACAGCATACCGCACGACGACACTCAGCAGCAGGCCGACATCAGAATTGTGCTCCATGCCTGTCCAGGAAGACCTTTGCACGTCAAGGTTACCCCCCGAAGCAGCTCCAGTGTCGCTCTTCGAACATCTGTCCGCCTCGACGCCTCCGCGGACTTGGAGCCCAGCGGGCATGCGGTCAGCACTCTCGCGGTGACGCAGTCAGAGCACGAGATGGGCTTTCATATTCTGGCCGACCCTGCCTCTGAACGCCCCTTCAATCCCCGCATGATAACCCTTGGCGAAGCGCTTGACCTTGGCGTCTACTGCGATCCTAGTGGAGACCGCATGGTAATTATCAACCAGCAAAGAGATTCAATCACGCTGCGGAGGCTCGTGGACGATGGCGACGAAAATTCGGCCGTTGAAAGGGTTGATATCGAGATCATTCCAAGCACGCCATGTTTCCTGGACCCTGGAGCTTGGGGTGTATTCACACAAGCAGAAGATCTGCAGATCATAGGACTTTCCATCTATCCGCGCGAGTGCATCACCATCACAGATAACGCAGCAAAGACTCAGAGTCCAAGAAATCTGAAAAGGACGCGAGAGGTTTCCCAGCCAGAGGTTTCGGTGAAGAAGGGGACGGTTGGTGAGCTGGAACCCCGGCCCCAGGCTAGTGCCGCCGCTGTTCTTTTCGAATCGGTCCCCATCCCCGACAATAAAGGTTCTGCTGTGATACAACAAGCAATCCGGGAATCGCAACAGGTGGCTCCCATTATCGGCCATCCTCTAGAGCATCTCCGGCCAGGTGGGAGAGCCGAGATGACCAGCAGCCAAGGTAACTATGCTCTAACGTATCGCGAGAACATCATGTTCGCGAAGAACTCGTTGGTCTTCAAGGCGGAACACACACGAATTCCTGGTCCGACCGTAGTGAAGGTGTTGCGAACGCCATCGCACCCTGTGACTCCAGGTGTGCCTCACGAGTCCGCCTCCAAGATCGCCCGCACATCGGAGATGTGGCTGAAGGAGTTCAAGAACCATTCCAAGCTTTCCGAGCACGTGAGTGAGCGGGGTCCCTCGCAAATTTGCCCATTTCCAACGTGAGGAGTGAGTAGATTAGTAACTTACGTAGGTGGCCATCATACGCCTCCACTGTGCCGACGCCAGATTTCTGTCCCTGTACATAGAGCATGTCGAGGCGCCGAATCTGGCCTCTTATCGCTCCCAGTCCGGAATGTGCACTTTGAACGTGGACGAAGCCGCGCAGGTCCTGGGCGACATGTCCGCCGCTGTCGCCTATGTGCACGGACAGGGCATTGTGCACAACGACATCAAGCCGGCGAACATCCTCTTCAAATCCAGTCGTGGCGCTGTTCTTATCGACTTCGGCCTCTCATCCGAGTTGAAGGATACCGCCGTGCACGTCGGCGGCTCCCCGTGGTACATTCCGCCAGAGTATGCTTTGCATGGAAGGAGGGGAGCTCCGGGCGACGTCTTCGCCTTGGGAGTTGTTATGCTCTTCGTCCTTGGTAAGCTTCCTCTCCCGGATCGGCAGCGCGATCTGAACTGGTTTATTGCGGATGTACGTAAAGGGGGGCCAGAAAACGCAGCTTGGAAAGTGATGTTTCAATGGTTGGAGAAGGTTGAACATGCATCCCGGAGCTCCGATGGCCTCCAGCATCCCGCGATGAACGCAATAGTGAGGGAGATGCTGGTTACCGCCTCCGAGAGAATCAAAGTCAGCGACTTACTCCGGCTCCTCGGCAAGACCTAGAATATCTCAAAGAGGTCTACGGCGACGCACAATTTAGTCGACGCGTCTGCCTTAGCATTGCGGCACTGGCATGTGTGCGCTCATTGTATTTGATTTTGCTTCTGTATCCTCGCATTGGGAACCACGGACGCCCCTGAAGCTGGCCCCGTCACTCAGAAGCCAGGAATCCATCCACTTCAATGCTACTTGGGATCCGCCTTCCCAGCGGAGGTCTGCGTAATATCCAAAGCAATAAGCTGATGCTCTGACAAAGAGGATCTCTCACGACTGAAGCAGGTCGGTTAGTAAGAGGCAATCATGCCGCTGGGTAAATGGACCCAAGTAGGAATACACAGGCGTAATATCCGGATGCGGCTGACCAGACGCGGCGGGTCGGTGTTCTTAAGCAACATCCTCCATCCCGAGCTTCTTGACTTGGAACGGACCGAGTCGACGGCGGTGCAGGGCGGTGCGGGTCGGTGCCGGCCGGTCGCCCCGCATTTATCTCTAGGTAGCCCGGTGACTGCACACTCCCGTAACATTGAATTATCGGCGGGCGCGACGTGCTCCGCCTGAGAGAAACTATTCACGAAACCGAGATCTAGAAAATTCTGCTCTGAGAGCTCAGCTGCCGCCACGCGGGTCTGAGGGATCTTGGCCACGTTGGAATGCTCTTGTCCCGCGAACCCGTCCAGTGGCGGGCCGCGCGAACTTCTTTTTCGCGGACACGGTTGAGAAGTCCCTTAGCGTGGTCAGGCATCGAAAACCTTTGCTCATATATGCCTGAAGTAAATATGACCTGCTGCATGCCATTTTTGTTGTTTATGGAGGGGCAGATTTGTTCACTTTGCGTGGATTGAGCAAGAGAAAAACACGAGCGAGAGAGGAACAACCCAAGTAGCATAGGTAGTGTAAGATGGATGTCAAAGACGACCCACTATCACAGTGTTACCCTTCAAGTCAAGGATTTGAGTAATGATATAAAAAATAACAGACTTATCCAACTCTTCTTTAGATGTCGCCCTACAAGCTCCTCATGCGCAACGCTCGTAAATGACCAGCTGCCCCTCTTATCTCAAAGGGAAAAGCAAGAAAACCAACAAATTAAAAGGAAAAGTCGACTGGCGGAGATACAGAGAGCGAGGATGGCGGTACCAACCACAAAGAGGAAGGTGATGGAACCGAGGCCAAGGACAACCTCGCAAGCTTAGCCCCAATTCAAACCTATCATTTCCATCTACGTCCACAGTTCCAATGAATGAAGTATGCAGATCTACGTCTGCAATCAATTTAGATAACCAAAAACAAGTCTCTGGACGTTTCTGATACCCCATAAAAAGCAATACCTGAAATAAAAAGTTTCAGGCGATTATTAAAGGCTCGAATGATTCCGTGATGCGGCAACAGATCGTGAGCTTGGCTATTGGTAATGCTTAGCGTCAGATGAACTCAGATATTCCTTGCTGGCAGCTGGTATTGTTTGGCTAGCAGCGAGCTGTGTCGCTCGACGGCTAGCCAAATATAATAATTAGTAGCGTGCAGGCTGACCAGATCGCAAACATTGGTCCGCAGGCTTTATTGATTGCGATGGCTGTGCTGGAGCACCCCAACCGCCGTGAGGTACGCGGTGATTACCGCCACATCCGTCTAGAACATGCGTCCGACTTGCGTTCATTCATCGTCATCAGGGATCACCCTCACCCGGCGTTAGTCAAGGCTGCATACTCGGCGCAGGCGCAAGTGTCCCGTGTACGGCAGGCAGCAGATTGTTCGCGTCAGCGTAGATCTCTTCAATCAAGACGCTTCTGCGTGATAGGGCCGGAACTACATGCTGGCGGCATGCGCGGTCGTCGTTGCTGCAGCAGTCGGATGCCGGGGGCGTGGCATCCTGATGGATGTACGTTCAGGCGAAGGAAGCGACGCAGACCGCCCCGCGCTAGATGCCGCGACGATGCACCCACCATCGAACGGTCCATAAGTCCATCAGCCAAGCGCCAGAACGCCTGATTTCATATCTGGACAGTGTTTTCTCGGGTCGGAACTGTCACCAACTTCAACCAAGGCTCCGCTTATTGCCTATTTCCCAAGTCTGCCGAGTCCTTGGATTACAAGTCCTCCTAATTTCCGGTAATTCTATATGCTCCCACTCCAGTTGTTGCATGACTACTTCCTCTTGCCTCGATCACACAAGAAGTTTACGGCAGGACCATTATCATGACACATTTACCCATCATAACCCAACAGGCTCGGGAGTCAGGGACGACCTCAAAACTAGGAGATCTTAGTTGGAAACGTAGCTTTATCACTCACTACTGTGCTGCTGTCCCAGCGTGCGATCTCGAAAACGATTATGCATTCCCTGCTATCAACCACCTGGAGCTAGCCCTCAATCGATGCTGCGTAAGCAACTTGCTCAAGCTTCGAAATATCAGGTTCCTGTCTCAGATGAGGTCCTCAGTGTCGCTTGTTTTATGCGTTGATCAAATCGGACCGCGCCGCCGTTCGCACGCCGAGAGCTTCAAGGGGCTTGCATCACCGCAAAACGGCGCTGTTGCATTATTTTGAGACCACATGAGTTAGGAACGGCAAAAGACGACCGCTTGAGGAGTCACAAAACGACGAGAAACGGATTGGTACTGTCGATAAGGGCGAAAAAATGCAAGATTGCTATTCAAAGCGTCATGCCCTCCATGCTCCGGGTTTTCAGACTCTCCGGGCCAGACATGCACGCTGTGGTCACCGAAGTTGTGGGCGGGCGTGCCACACGCGCGGTGGGGCCGACCCGGAGATCGGGGCGGTGGCGTCGGACATCTGTGTGCCGGCGAGGGCCGGGGTTATGTTTTCTTTTGACTGGAGCTCGGGGTGGCCCGACGGCGGCGACGTCCTGGCCTCAGGTCGCTTCAAATTTGAAGACCGCCTCGCTAGGATCGTCTGCAGCGTGGCTCCATGCGTCAGCGATCCTTTGTTTTTGCAGGATGTGGTTCGCTTTGTATTGGAAGCATCCTTGAGGGAAAGTTTTCTTGCACCAGATCCCATCGCCGGCTGGCTGTATCTCCGCTGCTGCCGGCCTTGGTTGTCCGAAGTCGACGGTGAAATGGACGCCTGTCTTCTCCCAACCTTATGCAAGCAATAATTAGGCCAGATCCTCAGTCGCCACACTCCCCGTCGTATACGGTCAATCGCGTTGTTGATGCCGGCAAATCCAACTTGAGCGGTTTCAACTTCTGGTAGTCTCAAACCCCAGGCAATCAGATTATCCTCAAGCCGCCGAGCAATTAGACTGCTCATATTTAACCTTCTGTTAATGATGTTCACACTCAGGGCTCCCGTGGGCTGGGGATGATTGCTCGATATTCTTTATTAGCTGGAATAATTAACAACAATTACTCCCAACGCGCCGGGATCAAAGTTGTCGGATAGCATCTCGAGAGACAGCCTATTAATGGGGAGGATATGATGCCAAGATCGAAAAGAAAGCGGGGGTGAAAACGGGATGAGGGCCAGGTGATCGTGGACTACCTTACCCTGCGGCGGAATCTTTGGCGGACGTGTCGATGCGCAGTGGCAAGCCCCCAAGATCGCACCAAATACCGCCCAAAAAACATAATCCATTCATACGCCCGCGTCTTCCGCTTCCATGCTGTGTCGCAAATCGAAAATGAACCAGTGCAAGCTGCTTGCTTGCCTGCTAGCATCAACTGCATCTGCATTTAGGGATTCACTGATGTTGGACGGTGGGAGTTTAGGCCTCTCGGGTGGTGCGCCCGAGCAGGACTGGTCTGTGCGGAAATGGCGATCACTCAGAAAAAAGGTAGCGCTGGTGCCACACATGTGGTGTCGGCACTACATGACATAATCAATGTTCTGGTGCCACAGCTGAAAAGATGTGGTGCCGGTACTGTAGTGCACCACTGTAGTGCTAGCTCCATAGCGCACCCCAGAAAGTCTGAGCTTCCGTCATTCGCGCCTACCTTCCCTCCTGCAGCTTGCCTTCTGCTTGCCTGCCTCCATGCCTCCTTCCCATTTTCACCACTGCCACCTTCCAACACCCCGTGCACTTGCACTCAGCAACTCCTGCAATTCGAAATGCCGCCCGACACCCTCCCGATGGAACCTCCAACGGCGCTGCATCATCTCCCGTCATAGCATCCACCACCCACCATGCTGCGAGAGACGTTAGCCGAGTTCAATTCGCTCGCCGACCCCGACGACGACGACGAGCAGCGGAAGGTCGACAGACGCAACCGCATCCTCTCGCTGTGGGCCAAGCTCCAGGCCGAGTTTGACGCGGCGGCCGCCAACGCCCGAGAAGACGCCGACGCCGACGACGACGACAACTCGTTGTTGCACCGCGGCAGCTTTGCCCTCTTCGCGCTGCGCCGAATCCATCGCAACCTTCTCGCCTTCATCCTCGACGAAACCCTGTCCGACGACCTCGCCAAGCTCGCCGAGCACATCTCCAGCGAAGTCGGCTACCGCATGCAAGCCAACCTCGGCCGCTACGCCATCTCCAAGAGCACTTTCCTCTTCCTCTTCGACATCACGATTGCCGCCAGCCGCGCAGTACACGATGCGCTGAAGCTTCTCCACGAGCGGCAACCCGATCTCGACATCATCGCCATCGTCCAAGCTTTCGAGGATACCGAGACCACACACACCGTCCGGGGCAAAACCACCAAGACGAAGCCCGTCGATCGTTTCAAGCAGGCCGTGACTACCTTGGACCCCACTGTCTGGGGCAAGTCAGCCGCGAGAACCGGCGCCAACTCGAGGGCCAGCTCGATAGCCCCGGCCGACGGGAACACCGCCAACCAGCAGCACCACGCCAAGGCCGTCCCCGAGCAGCAGCGCACCCAGGCTGTCGACGACCAGGCCGCCAACCGCCGTGCTAAATCCCCAAGTCCTGGCGCCCACGCCAATAACGGCCTCGAAGACGACGGCGACGATATGCCCCCTGGTGGCGGCGACTCGGATCGCGACATAGATAAGATCGAGTTCGACGACGAGGACCTCGGTGCCCGACCCTCAAGCGCCAGTCCCAGAGCAACCGCCAGCCGCCAAAAGACACACCCGGCACTTATCAAGCCCGACCTCTCCACGATCATTGAAGTGTCGACCATGGACGCCGCCTCGGACGCATTCAGCAACGAAAGTACGCGCCATCTCCAAGAGCCCCCTGCCAACATTCTTGGCATTCAGAACGTTACCATCCGCAAACATCGACGATCAAGCGCAGACATCCCAGCTTCTAATCCAGCCCTGAAGCGTCCTAGACTCGACACATCTTTTGACGGAGACGACAGCTTCAAGTTTACGAGACATGCTCCAGCTCCGGTGTCGGACTACATCCCCAGTCCAGAACAACCGCGGCATGTCCAGCCTGCGCGCAGCGAACGGCTTAGCGATCTATCCTTCGACCAATCCAGCGGGTTGTTTGGGTCTCCCCGAGACCTCGGTCTGGGCGGCGTCTCATCTGGCAATTCCAAGAACGCCAGCTATCTTTCACCGCTTGCCACCACCGAGGCGTCAGACTCAGTAGCTTCGCCAGCTCTCGAGTCCCCCAGCATCATACAAGTGGAGGAGGATTCGATCGTGACGGAGGCACCGCTCCCGGAGGACGTGCTGTCTATCGAAAGCACCGCGTGGCTACCCAGCGTCAAGATCCTCAACTGTCTCGACATGGTCGCAGCGTCTTGCGGAGATGATTCCTGGCTGGTGGTGGACTCCCTGGTCACGGGCGGGAACTCGCAACTTGACGACTCGACTTTCAGGCGCCTTTCGCATTCTACGATCAACATCCTGCCCTTGTTTCTAGGAGGTGACCATTGGGCTCTGGCAACTCTGCGTCGCTGCGGGCCGCGGGTTGAGGCAGACTACTATGACTCACTCAAGACACCTGCGCACACTAGGGAGGCCGAGAGACGACTTACCGAATTTTGTCGCAGCCATCTACCCGACTCCAAGTTCCTTCCAGGTTTCATGGCCGACATGCCATGCGCCCAGCAGGAAAACGGGCATGACTGCGGTGTTTTCGTTGTCGCATTCGTAGTCCATCTGGCTGCTCAGCGCACAGCCCCTTCCGTGGATCCAAGGCTGTGGAGGGCTCTCATCAGCATCATGAACGACATGTGGAAGAAAGAAGCAGAGGAGCTGCCTCCAGCGGAGGACCGTCTGCGAGTTTTGTTTCGGTCACAGTATGTCGACCACGAAAGATTGGCTGTCCCGCGCTCGTCGATCCCGCTCCTAGAGCAGCCACCCGCTAATGCTAGTTCGTCGGAGGCTTCCAACTTCGTTGACAGTGTTGTGGCGTGGCGCGGACGGGTGGAGCAAGATATCGCCAGAAGGTCCATGAAGAAAATCCCAGCGTGGACCGCAGCGTATCAACACCTCACGCGGACATCATCAGTATTCGATTGTCTGCGCACCACATCAGCCACCACATTGCGTGCCGCTGAAGACGCGGCCAAGCAAACGAGGGATGAGCACAATCGCTACGCGCATCTTTCCGACCGAACCCCGACGAACGCCGCCGCGCCCCGAGAGAGCGGGCAGGCAGGTCCACGGAGAGGAACCAACTTGCAAACGTTGAAGTCTGACATGTTGCGCGCCGAGAAGCAGGCCAACAGGTTGCGTGTATACGCGGGAGTTTGGAATTTTGTTACCGAGTTGTTGAAAGAGGCGTCTGCAACTGTGGAGGCGCGCCTGGAAAAGGCGCTGGCCGGCTGAGACCGAGATGCATTGTGATGACTGATGACTTGAACGTTATAGAATTGCATTATATAGGCGCTGGGAGCTCTCCTAAAGGGCGCGATGGCTTTCTGATTAAATATTACATATGTGCTCACTATTCCCTCGACCGTGTTGTGCTGATGTCTTGGGGCTTGCATCCCAACGGCTAGAAACATGAGTTTGTCTTGATATGTGAGTTGCCTTCAGGCGCAGTCAAAGTGGCTACGTCCGAAGTTCAACCGCATAGACGTCGGATGCATCTGAGAAGCTATGGGATGAGATGATTAATTCACAGTAAGATTGATGAGGCATTGAAGCAACCTACGTTGTAACAGCTACAGATGCCGATGCTGTGTCCATACCAAACGCCTGCACGACACCAAGTCCAGCAGCTTAAGAAGGCAATCGAGGCTGGTGCCGATCTTCTTTACACTCACGGCAGATTCGAGCCAGTCCAGGGCGAGGAAATTCCATTCACACGAAGTATCAATAGCTCAATTGCTTGGAAAACAGCTTATTGGTTTGCCTGATCTGTTAATGTCTTAGTGTATCAGCAAGACACCCTCAACATGACGTACAACAGGCCTCAACAGTTCCAGATCTTTTTTGAAGGGGAAATCTGATAACCACCGGCAGCTGATCCAAGTGGGAGGTAGATAATAACCCTAAAGGCTGACGGAAGGAATCCAAAATGCCCAAAAAGAATTTCAAGCTTGGGTAGACGAGTGGCCTTTCTTGTGTTCCAGTAATGAAGTTACTAACGAACCTAGAAGACGCCGACCTGGGACCAAACCGCCTATGGACGAGTAGGTGCCAGTAAGAATTCGAAGAACTGATCTTCACGGCAGCGGGAAAACGCAATCTTCAGCGGTTGAGAAGGATCTTCAACTGGACTGGCACCAAGTTCCCGCCCGCCCCAGCTGGGTCAGGGCCGTAGAATAGCTATGGCCCCACTCACTCGGGTATACCTAGCCACAAGGGCATATGCAAGGGCATGGATGAGGGGGGACGAATGGCTTTCATCTGAAGTTCCCCTAGAGGGCGCACATTGGACTCGGTGCCTATGGGTTAGGAAGATCCGTTCCCAGAAGGGAAGCTTGGAGTACTAGATACAATGCGGGTATCTCCAGCCTCGATCCAAGCCTCTCACGCAGGGCGGACTTTTGGTCATGTTTGGCCCTGTGCCAATCTCCTTCCGGCAATGCTGGTACTCTTCGAGTGGCGGCAGGGCAACTAACAACGTGACTTTCTTCGAATAGTGCAGCCGCATTGACAGGTCGTGAAGCAGAACGTTGGCGAGTGCTTGAGCAGCTTGAGGCCGCGTCTGAGGTGCAAGTAAGAATGCTGGACGCCAAGACGATCAGAACAAGAAAAGGTACTGAGACATTCAGCACCAACAAAACTTTTCGGTTGAGATTTCAACTCGTCGAACTCGCCCGCGTCATCAAACTTCAACTCTCATAGTTTATCGCACCATCAACCATGGACCAACTCGGCACTGCTGGAAGTACCCTCCGAACCCTTGGGTCTTTTCACGACCGCCTACTTCGACGACGATCCACAGGGGATATCGTCCTCTCGTCCTTTTCCACGACCAAAATTTATGCACAGCTACTGAGGCCGAGGTCCTCGTCGTTTCACTACGACTTTCCGCAAGCGAGGCGCGATCGATCTGTTGGTGACGACCCACCAAGCGGTCTAGAATCACCAGACACCACCGAGCAGGAAGAGATGTTGTACTCTTCCTCCGACCTCGCCTCTCTCTCGGATATACGTTACGATGAGTGGAGAAAAGAGGTGGCTGGTGTATTAACCTGGAGGCCGTGGTGGCTTCAGCCTATCATTCTGGGAACTTTTGCTTGCCTGTTTCTCTGCGCAGCTGTCGCTCTTTCTGTGATGCTGGTGTACTCTCAGAGGAAGAAGGGCTTATGCGAGACCCGTGCGGACCTCGAATACATCTGGCGATTCGCACCAACCGCCGGTAAGTTGTTTTTGCCGGGACTAGGTCAGCACTTTGCGCCAACTGGTTGGTCTAACGTCTTCACTGTGCAGTTCTCACTATAGCCGCCGCCCTCTGGGCTCAGATAAGCCTTCAAGCTACGCGATACATGGTCTGGATCGATTTACGACGTAGGAAATCCACAGACGACGTTGATTTCATGCTCGATTACACTTCGATGATTCTGCCCACTGTGGTCTTTCGATCCTTGCGCCAGAAGCACTACCTCGTGTTCGCAGTGGGCATCGTTTCAGCGCTCCTGAAGGTTCAGCTTCTGCTTGCATCTGGCCTTCTTAGTCTTAAAGTGGTTCCAGTCCGGCTGCACAACGATATACACACAGTCAACGTCTTCAATGTGTCAGCCTTCGAGGGAGATACCCAAGACATATTACAGGTCCCAGACTCAAGTTCATATTACATCCCTCGTGTGATTCACGATTTCAACACAAGCTACCCCTTTAGTGTCGCCAAGGAAGCTGCGTATCAGACCTTTGAACCACGAGGAACCACAGATACGCCTACGCCTATCATAGTTACTGTGGACGGATTTTTCAACGATATTCGCTGCTTGAATCTAGAAGCCTATTCTGTCATCTCAGTGCGGCCGCCAGTCTCCGCTAAGGATTATAATTATATCTTTAATCTTAACTTATTATACTGGTAATGATGGCTTTAAGTAGAAGCTGTTGAAATCCTCACTAAGAATTAAGTAGGTCTATATAGATAGGGGGTAGAAGCTGTTATTTTATAGTAGTGAAGAAGCTATTAAGATTTCCTATAGTAAAATATATAAAGGTAGGATATAATTAAAGCTTAAATAAAGGTAATTATAATCATTTAGTTCTTAGTTTAATACTTAGTAAGGTGAGTTTAGAAATTAATAAATTATATAGTTAATATTTTTATAATATAGTCTTAAACCCTATATTAACTAACTAATTATATAATAGGGATATTAGCTAAGCTAAAAAGCTTAACTAACTAATAGAATATAGTTAGGGAAGAAAGTAAATTAAGGAGAAAGTATATAGAATTAAGGGGTAAGAAAGTAAAGTTATAAAGAGAGGATAGGAGGAATTATTTAATAGTAGTAAACTAAAGTAAGCTATCTATATAGGTAAATATAGAGCTATTTATCTATAACGTATAGTATTCTATTCTAATATATATATTATATTAATATAGAGTAGTAATAAATAAAGTTATAATATATCTATAAAACTACTATTAGTTAATTACTACTAAAGCTAGGAGAAGAGTAGCTAAATTAGTTAGTAATTATTACAACCTGTTATGCATGGATAATAGTTAACTGACCCACCTGGACGTTAGGCGGCTAAGGTAAGGTATTTATACTACAGGACCATAGGAAATATTAGGGACTTACTTAGAATAGAAGAACTATAGAACTAGTTACATAATAATAAGATAAGGAACGATTAGTGGAGCGTAGAAAGAAGCGCTCAGTGATTAGTTAGTTATACTAACTAATTACAATCACCTTATACACCTAGGTGATCACCTAGGAGTAGATAAAGTATACTATTCAGCCCTTATATATAGTATAACTTAAGCCTAGCTTATAGTTAGACTTCTATAGCTCTTTAGTAATTAACTTTATATTTATCCTTAGGATACTTTTAGCTTACCTATACTGTAAATAACTTATTAAGCTTAAGACTAATCACCTTAGCCTCTAAAGATTAATCTATAATAGCCTATAACCTATAACTTAGGATTATAATATAAAACCTATTTACTATATATTAATCTCTAACTTCTATTAGTAAACCCTACTATTAGATAGCTAACTATAACACTTTAATTACTCCTATTCAGTAAGTTAACTATTAATACTTACTAACAGTAAGGAACGATAAGTATATCTTCTCGCGCTTCAGCTAAATCCCCTACCCTAAGATCTTTATCCTCCTTATATAACTAGCCTCAAAGTCTAGCGTAGGAACTTACTAATATTAAAGATTATAATATACTAGACCTTAAGTATAACTCCAACAGAGAAGGTTCCTTTACTAAAGAAAGTCATAAAAAACTCCAACATATTATCTAGAAGTAAGACGCTAAATCTAAAGAAATATAAACCTTTATTAATAAAAATAAATAAGCTATAAACAGCCTTAATAAATAACTCCAAAACGCTAGATAAGCTTATAAGAAGCTTAAGAAAGATATTAGGGGTAACACTAACCTTAAGAAGGTCTAAAAACTCTAGGAAGAACTTAACACCCTTTAAACTACTACTAATATAGTTACTACTCCTATTAGAGGGTGATAGAAGCTTAAGCTTAATACCCCTATCACCTATAATAGCACTCCTAAATAGCTTAAGTTATTTCTAATCTAAGTTAAGAACTACTAGAACTTCTACTATAATAACTTCACTAATTAAACTAAGAAAGTAGTTTATATAGCTACCTACCTTTACAGAAGAGCCCTTAAGTAGTTTAAACCTATTTA
Source organism: Colletotrichum theobromicola (assembly GCA_014705045.1). Classification (NCBI taxonomy): domain Eukaryota; kingdom Fungi; phylum Ascomycota; class Sordariomycetes; order Glomerellales; family Glomerellaceae; genus Colletotrichum; species Colletotrichum theobromicola. Next base: position 122,943 of record JABGLZ010001133.1, read on the forward strand.
AGAAGAATTTCTTAAATATAAAACGCTAGATAAATATTCCACTAAGACCCATAATATCTATAGTAACTTTTAAGGATTTAAAGACGCCCTACACTCTCTCTTCTAAGACCTTAACGAGAAACAATAAATAAAAAAGGAACTAGCATAACTATAACAAACTAAGTCTACTAAGGAGTACGCTACTATATTCTAATAGCTTAGTATCCAGCTTAACCTCACTAAAGAGACTAAGATCTTTATATTCTATTAAGGACTTAAGGATAAAGTTAAAAATAAGATTATTAAGATTAACTACCCTAAAGACTTCCTTTAGTATACTAACCTAGCTATCAAAATTAATAATTAACTTTTTAAACGCCACAAAGAGAAAGGTAAAAAGTAATAAGGACTAAACTCCAAATATAAATACTAATAACAGCCCTAACAGAAGTTCCACTACTAGCAGAATAATAATAAACCCTATAATAACTAGAATAACACTTAATAAAATACTACTTATAGATAACACAACAGACCTATAGACCTCAGTATAGCCTAAAAAACCCATAATAGGAAATATAGCACCTAAAGAAGGGATAACTAGAAAAAGGATAAATAATACTATAATTATAACTAGAAGGGATACCTAGCCTATAAATACAAGGAACCTAAGAAACAGAAGTAGTAACCTATTTACAAATAAACTAAGTAAATCAGTATAATAAATAAAATCCCCTATAAGTCTATATTATAGACTAAATACTATAATAACAACTACTTCACACACTAAAGCGACAAAGAAGCCTTAGGATACTACCCATGCGACCCAGATTATAGACATATAGGCTATAATATAACTATCCTAGAGACTAAGGAAAAGACACTCACTATAGCCTATAGAAATAACAGTAAGACGACCTGAAAAGCTATAGAATAGCTTAATAAGATGCTGTAAGTCTAATAACTAATACCTACTAGTTTATCTATAGCACCTTAGTTAATATATAACTAGGAATTAGAGGAATAGGTTAAGGAAGAATCTAATAAAGAACTAGATCACTAATACAACCTTATAAAAGAATAGCAACTACTTAACCTTATAAGTAATTAGACTTTTAGAGAAGGAGAAAGTTCACTATATAACTTAGATAAACCTTATAATATTACCTATTAATATACTTAGATAGAGATTACCTATAGGTTCACCCCTAATATAGATAATATTAGCTCTAAAGAGGAATCTAATAATAAGGAAGAGACCTAATAGCTCCTTTAATACTAGATAATTAATATAACTTATAATAAATAATAATAATACTTTTATAGGATACCTACTAATATGAGAAATTAGGATTATACCTTAGAACTCTATATAGAAGATCACTTAACTTTAAGAAGTAATTACTAAAACTACTAAACCCTCTTCTAGCCCTAATACTTCTTTAATAAGTATAAGGAACACCTTAGAGATAAATATAAATACTAATTCTACCCTAGAAGATATAATAAACATCCTATTTAGAACGTCTATATAATTTCTATTATAATTAGATAGATAATAATTATATTTAATAATAATCTAGTAATCTTCAGCTTAAGCCTATAATACCCTATATAATATTAGCATAATAACACTATAAAATAGGAAGAGTGTTAAAAAGATAAATATCTTATTGTTACGACCCGTTATATATGAATAACAGTTAACCAACCCACCTGGGCGTTAGGCGGCTAAGGTAAGGCATTTATACTGCAGGACCATAGGAAACATTAGGGACTTACTTAGAATAGAAGAACTATAGAACTAATCATATAATAATAAGATAAGGAATAATTAGTAGAGCGTAGAAAGAAGCGCTCAGTAATTAGTTAGTTATACTAACTAATTATAATCACCTTATATACTTAGGTGATCACCTAGGAGTAAATAAAGTACACTATTTAGCCTTATATATAGTATAACCTAAGCTTAGCTTATAGTTAGACTTCTATAGCTCTTTAGTAATTAACTTTATATTTATCCTCAAGATACTTTTAGCTTACTTACACTATAAATAACCTATTAAGTCTAAGACTAATCACTTTAGCTTCTAAAGACTAATCTATAATAACCTATAACCTATAACTTAGGACTATAATATAAAACCTATTTACTATATATTAATTCCTAACTTCTATTAGTAAACCTTACTATTAGATAGCTAATTATAATACTTTAATTACTCCTATTCAGTAAGTTAACTATTAATACTTACTAAATAGTATAAATAAGATATTTTCTTATGCCTCTATTAAGTTACTTACTCCTAGATCTTTATCTACCTCAGGAGGATAAGCCTCTTAGAGTCTAGCTTAAGAACTTAGAGATTAAAAAATAAAAGATAACTTAGATAGTAAAGATAACACTAAAAAACTTAAGTGCTAACTTAAAAAGATTAATAATAATTTTAAAGAGATATAGCATATATTTAATAAAAACTCAGCAGCCCTCACTAAACTCTAAGTATATACTAAATAAGCTTATACCCTAGAGGAAGAAGTATAAACCCTCTAAGCTACTACTAATATTATTATAGCTCTAGTAGAAGGATAAAACTACCTTAAACTTATACTACCTATTCCCTTTAATAGAAATCCTAAGAAGCTTAAGAAATACTTAGTATAAGTATATATATACTATACTTTCTATAATAATAGCTTCTAGAATAAAGTAGAGAGAGTAGTTTATATTACTACTTTCTTATAAGAAAAAGCTCTAGCTTAGTTTAAACCCCTCTAGAATAAATAGTTAAGTAAAACCCTAAATTAATATAGCTAAGAAGTTAAAAATATCTTCTATAGCTTTATAGGCTATAAATAAGCTTTATAATCTATATTCTAAAAATCTAATAAAACCTAATAAGCCTAAAGAGAATTAAAATAACTTTATTAGATTAGATCAGCCTCTACCTATATAGCTAAGTTCTACTAAATTATCTCTATACTTAACCTCACAGAAGAAAGCAAAGTTAAAACCTTTTACCTAGGACTTAAGGGGTATATAAAGGATAAACTTAATAAAGTGGACAAACTACCTAGCTTCCTTAACTATATTAAGTACGCTATCAGGTAAGATAACCAACACTATAAAAGAGAGCAGGAATAACACTAAGAGGCTAATATAGGCTATAAGTACTAATAATAGCCCAAAATAAATAACTAAACGCACCACTATAACCCACTACATAACAATAACTAACCTTATAACAACTATAGTACACAACAGAGTACTGTCTATAGACACTATAGTGGGCCTATAGACCTCAGCGCTGCCACTAAGGATAACAGTAATAAAAAACTATAAAACCCTAAATACTATAACTATAATAAATAAGGGTATATTACCAAAGAATACTAATAACCTAAGAAAGGAAACTAAAAGCTAGTCCCTAAGCAAACTAAATAAGTCAGTATAACAACCAAGACACCCCACACATCCCTATTATAGACTGGATACTATAATAATAACTACTTCACACACTAGAGTGATAAGGAAGCTTTAGTATATTACCTATAAAACCCTAATAAAGGAAGATTAGGATATAACAATCTAATTAAATAAAAGAACTAGTGAGAAGAAATTATAGGATAATATAAGACCCTCACTATAGCTTACTAAAGTAATAATAAATTTACTAGAAAGACCCCTAAATAACTTAATAAGATATTATGAGTTTAATAATTAGCCTCTATTAGCACCCCCTTAATACTACAGTAAGTATATGAATAAGCGCTTAAAAATAATAATAAGTAAAAAATTATATACTTATAAAACACTAAACTAGTTTACTTAGATTAAATCTAAGATAAACCCCATAACCCAATATAGGAAAGACAACTTAGTGCTATACTTACACACCTAAAATAATAAAGGTATATATATAAAATCCCTAAGTAAATCAAATAAATTAACTAAGAGCTTAAAGAATAGAACTAAGAAGAATCTAATAAAGAACTAAACTACTAATATAACCTAATAGAAGAATAATAACTACTTAAATTTATAAGTACTTAAACTTTTAGAGAAGGAGAAGGTTCACCCTATAACTTAAATAAACCTCATAATATTACTTAATAATATACTTAAGTAGAAATCACCTATAAGTTTACTCCCAGTATTAATAACACTAGCTCTAAAGAGGAGTCCAAAGAAAAAGACAACATAAATAAATATATTATATATAAATAAATCATATACCCTAGAAAATCAGAGTAGTTAAAAAACTAGACTCACCTACTAACAACAGACTAAGATAGGTAAGAACAATAAGGTCCATATATCTAGCACCCTTAGACCAAAAAGAGCACCTATAACTATAGGTAATAATTAATAACATAATAGTAATTATGCTGATTAATAGTAGATTAGAAGGGAACTTTATATCACTAAGGATAGTAAATAAGTTATAAACACTATAGTATATAAAATAACACCCTTATTAGCTTAGTAATATAGAAAGAGAATAAGTCTAATATAAAGGAGGAACTATTAGAAATAAAACTACACCCCTTATAATAAGTTACTTAGATTAAAACAAATAACTCCAGCTTAATATTATAGATATTAGAGCATATAACCTTATATTAAGAATACTATAGTTAAAAAAGAATAACCTATAGATAGATTAGAGAATTAGCTAACTCTAATAGGAAAATAAAGATATAGTCCCTAAGTAGCCCTATAGAACCTAAGCCTTAAATATACTTAAATAATAAATAGCAAAACGCTATATTTACTTTCTTAAGATAAAGGAAAGTATATTATAACTAATAATAATAAAGGACCTTAATAAAAAGGAGGATCTAATTCTATCTATCCTAGAAAAGTATAAAGTATATAATAAACTCTTTATAGAAGAACTAAAAACTAAACTACTAGAATATACTAGCTTTAATTATAAAATACCCCTTAAAGAAGAATAAGAACTAAGATTTAATAAAATCTATAGACTTAACCTAATAGAGATATAAGTACTTAATAAGTATTTTAAAGAAAACCTTAAGAAAAGATATATTAGAGAATTAATATCACCAGTAGGAAGCCTAATCCTATTTATACTAAAAAAGAATAGTAAACTATAGCTTTATATTAATTACTATATACTTAATAATATAATAATTAAGAATTCATACCCACTACTACTTATTAATAAACTATAATAACTCCTCTATAGGGCTAACTAGTTTATAGCGCTTAACTTTAAGGGAGCCTATAACTTTATAAGAATAAAGGAAGGAGAAGAATAGAAGACTGCATTTCAAACACATAAGGGATATTTTAAATACCTCATAATACTTTTTAGTCTCACTAATACACCTATAATATTCTAAAATATAATTAACTATATTTTGTGAAAATATATAGATATCTTTATAGTTATCTACTTTAATAACATCCTTATCTTCTCCCTAACACTTAAATAATATAAAGAATATATATACCTTATATTATAAGAACTTTAAAAGGCTAAACTATTAGTTAAACCTAAGAAGAGTAAATTTTATATATAATAAGTTAAATACCTTAGATTTACTATTACCCCTAGATATATCTATATATCTAAAGATAAAGTTAAAATAATTAAAGAATAGCCTATACTAAAAAGCTTTAAAGATATCTAAAGTTTCCTAGGACTAATTAATTTCTATTAGAAATTCATTAAGTATTATAGTAAGATTAACATGCTACTTATAGATCTTAGCTATAAGGATTAACCCTTTAAATAGACTAAAACCTAGGAAACTGCTTTTAAGAAAATAAAGGAACGCATCACTAGTAAACCTATCTTAATAATTCCTAATCCACAGAATTAATTTAAAGTTAAGACTAATACCTCTAACTTCACCCTTAGAGCATAACTATCCTAATAAGACGTAAAAAGATAACTACACCTATATACCTTCTTCTTATATAAACTCTATAAACTAAAGCTTAACTACTAGATTTATAATAAAGAACTTATAGTAATTATAGAAGTTTTTAAAGAATAGAGACCTAAACTCTTAGGAACTATCTATAAAGTACTTATATATATAGATTATAAGAACCTAGTATACTTTATAATATTAAAAGTACTTAATAAATAATAAATCAGATAGTCAGAATTCCTCTTAGAATTTAACTTCTAAATTATCTATTAAAAAAGATCAGAAAATAGTAAAGCTAATACTATAAACTAATAACTAGACTATAATATCTTAATACTAAAAGAAACTTAAGTAATTCTTAAATATAATAAGAATAGAGATATTATACTAATAACTAAACTCTTAATAATAGCTAGATAATCCATAACTAGCCTAACTAGCATTCTAGATAATAAAGCTATTATAGAATTTTATTTATTACCTATATATAGTTACTAAGGAATTATAAAGACCTAGAAATAACTTAGATAATAATATAGAGATAAGGTTACTAAAGAATATATTATAAAAGTAATTAAGGATTATAAAGTCTGCTTAAAAAGCAAACTATCCTAATATTAACCTTATAGATTATTATAACCTTTACTTATACCTTAAACTACTTAGTACTCTATATCACTTAACTTTATTATTAAACTACTAAAGTCTTAAGAACCCCTTATAGGAGTTTATTATAACAGCATTCTTATTATTATAGATAGACTTATAAAGTACGCCTATTTTATCCTATATAAGGAGGTAAATAATACTAAAGAATTCACCTATATATTTCTTAAATATATTATTACTAATTATAGAACACTTAAGGAGATTATATTAGATAGAGATAAGATCTTTATATCTAAATTCTAAAAGTTAATTACAGTATAACTTAGTATTAAATAATTAATATCTACTATATTTTACTTATAGACTAATAGATAAATAGAAAGAATTAACTAAATCCTTAAAATATACCTCTACACCTATATTAATTATAACTAAGATAACTAGGTAGTACTTCTACTAATAGCTTAGTTTACCTATAATAGTATAATAGGAGAAAGTACTAAGGAATCCCCCTTCTACCTAAACTATAGTTTTAAACTAACTATATATAGAGAACTATTATCTAGCTTAGT